>KL282344.1:9492-25212 GCA_000699545.1 Podiceps cristatus
AGTTTTAAGGCTTTTTTGTTTGTTTGTTTTGCATGTGGCTTTGGGAAGGAACTCCCAAGTTCTTCAAGAGCAAAGCCATTGGCATATACTCAAACTTATTAGCCCAATTATTAACAGAAGTTATCACCACCAAATGGCCAGCAAAAAGACTGAAACATGCCTTTCAATCAGCAAGTTAAAAGCACTTAACAGAATCACATTCTCCTGCACCAGTCTCCCAGGAATATATGACCTTCAGACTTTTACAATGGCTTTTCCAAGGTTTTCTCCCTTCAACATTCCAATGAAAGCTGTTGGCATGTTCTCAAATCCTTCAGTGACTTGTTCATGGCACTTGACTTTTCCCTGTCAAAAGGAATAAAGGAAATTTTTGAGTTTTCATTCACCAGCTGCCTAGTTTTTACCATTGTCCTCCTGTACTCGGAACTGGTGAGGCCGCACCTCGAGTGCTGGGTTCACTTTTGGGCCCCTCGCTACAGGAAAGACATTGAGGTGCTGGAGCGTGTCCAGAGAAGGGCAACAAAACTGGTGAAGGGTCTGGAGCACAAGTGCAATGAGGAGCAGCTGAGGGAACTGGGGTGGTTTAGCCTGGAGAAGAGGAGGCTGAGGGGAGACCTCATCGCTCTCTACAACTACCTGAAAGGAGGTTGGGGAGAAGTGGGGATCAATCTCTTGTCCCAAGTAGAACAAGCAGAAGACAAACAGAAATGGCCTCAAGTTGTGCCAAGGGAGGTTTAGATTGGGTATCAGGAAACATTTATTGACTGAAAGGGTTGTCAGGCTCTCAAAGAGGCTGCCCAGTGAAGTGGTTGAGGTACCATCCCTGGAGGTATTTAAAAGACGTGTAGATGAGGAGCTGAGGGACACGGTTTAGTGGTGGATTTGGCAGTGGCATGTTAATGGCTGGACTTGATGATCTTAAAGGTCTGTTCCAAACTAAACAATTCCATGTTTTTGTGATCTTTGGGAGACTAAACTGCAACTTGAATGTTTCATCTGAAACATGCATGCACCAGGGTAACTTTGCAAGGTAGGCTGCTGTGAGGATATGCTTTTGTTGCAAGATTGTCTACTTGCAGTTGTAACAGGGAGCAAAAGTCACTGCAATAAAAACACACCAGGACAGATCTAGTGCTACTTGGTAAACAAACAGTGGACAAAGCCAGGCCTGTCTGTATCTATAAGGAAGTACGGAATTACAAATCCAAGTGATCAAAAGCTGAACCATCCCAAATCCTCATGTTTGTAAAAGCTAGAGCCTCTCAGCCTTTAGCGTTCACACTCACAAGCTTTCCACAGCCATGAGCCAAGTGTTAAACTTGGCCTCCATTCAGGGAAATAAAATTTAAGAAACCCCCTATTAAGTCCCTTTAAAGCCCAGCTCCCTGTTCAACAAAAAAAAAAATCCATTCTTGCCAGTAATTACAGCACAACACTACAATGGAAATCCTTGCTCATACTACAAATGAAAGGAGAATTCTGAATGAGAAATAGAGGAACCACTCTAAATATGAAACTCTTCATTGCCAGAGAAGTGTTCTGAATTAATCTGGAAGCATCCTTTTTCAAAGCCTGCATGTATTCTGGAATATATGTAAGTCCACAAGCTAGCATCACAGGTCTCAACAAGGCAGAAGGGGTCAGGCATGGTCACTACAGTTTGAGTGTCCCCCAAAAGGCTCAAAGATCAAGTCAGGTGGAAGAAAAGTATCACACTGGGACCTCACCCCAACTGCTATGACAGGAGACCCCTTGCAAAGAGGGAAGCTATGGCGGGAGTACACCTTACAGAAAACTACCCCTTCCCTCCTTACCTCCATGACCCATTTTAGCAGTGCCTTCAGGCCTTCCTCCCGGCGATTATCCCAGCGGGTCACAATAAACCCTTCCATTCGAAGCTCTTTGAAGATCATTGGAACCTGCACGTAATTCCCTGCAAGAGAAAGGAACCAGCAACCTGCAATATCAGTTTCATTTAAAGTAAGACCCAGTGCCTGAAGAGAGCTTTTAGCCAGTAAAGACCACTGAATCACTTTGTTTCAGCCAGAAGCAACTGCTATTTTTTCCAAACAGAATTTCCAGAACAAAAGACGAAGGATTCATGGACAGACAGCCACCAGGGAAACAAAGGCCTGATCCATAAAATGTGGGGATAAACACCCAACGCTTCTGAAAACAGTTTCATTCAGAAGTAAGGTGGCCTGAGCTTCAACTGAATCCTGAAAATACTGTTTTGACAGCTTGTTTAATAGCCCATCAAGCTCTCATGCTCTTCCTATATCTCAAAAAAGTTACATACATTAAAGAACAGTTCCCTCATTCATAAAAAATGTGTGACAGTTTCCCCACTCTCAAAAGCCTCATTTCATTTAAAAAAATGAAAAAAAAAACCCCTCCCAGATCACTCATTTTTAAAGTTATCTGGGAGTCCAAAGGCAATCAGTTGTCCTAGAGAATTCAGACCTCCCATTTCTTCTAGAAGGCAAATTTGGAAAACTTAATACTATTGACAATGAATATTCATCTCAGCCACATTTTCCAGCAGTTTCACCAGTAGCTGAAATCTTATGAAAAAAAATAAAACAAAACCAAAACCAACCAAACCAAACCAACCAACAAACAAACAAAAACACCACAAACCCTAAGCTGCTTCATCCAAAAACCCAAGGGAAATCCATTCTCTCATCTAAAGTACATACTGTGTAAATGACATCATGCCCCCACATCTGCCTTCTATTGATCTGTATCTGCTTAGAGCCCCAGGGAATCCTGTTTTAAGTAGTTTAGTCTCTCTTTCCATTTCTTATCTGCTGACATTCTCCATCCCATACAAACGTGAATAAAGGGGGGTGAGTGCATGTACACATAAGGAGCATGGTTGCACTCCTGCTGTCCTAGAACGGCGGTTAGTTACCCAAATATACACACATACATACACCCAAATAGCATAGAGAAAAAAACAATAAAATCTCAAGAGACTCCCATTACATCTTTCTCTCTACCATCACCAAACAGAAAATAAATTTAGACACAAGAAAGCTGGACCACACCTTTCTGAGGCACAGAGTCATTGTACTGAGAGATGGCTCCACAGACTGCAATCCTTCCATATTTCTTCATCTGGGTGATAGCAATACTGGTAAATTCTCCACCCACCTACAAGAACCAGAGCACGTGCAGCATTAGAGACAATCCAGAGTTTGACATTAACTGCCAAAACCTGCCAACCTTGCATTGTTGCACCAACAGGTTCAATCGAGAGGTGGAGAGGTGAGTGAGTTCCACTACTCCAAAGACTAAGTGGCTGCAGAAACCCTTACACTTAGTCAAGACCTGCAAGGACTCAATCTCAGTCTTCTAAAAATAGGTTTTAATTCCAAATCTGCTTCACAAGCATGGTTTGGAAGTGTTGGGAGGGACTTGCCCTTAGATCCCTCCTCCTAAGGGGTATGTCTAGGGGTGCTAAGAAGCACCACCTCTGCTTTTCCCCCACACCAGTCTTCACATTAGGGTGGTACCAAGTTTTCACTTAATGATTCTCTTCTCCCAAATAGAGATGTGCTGTGCTCACAAGCTTTAAATGAAGAAAAGCCATGAGAACATTTAATGCTGGGGAGAGCTCTGCACAAAAATTGGAGGTGAGAGGGAAGGGAATGCACGAGACCATAAAACCTATGTGAGACCTTAGCAGCACAGGGCATGAACTTTGGAAGGGTAAGTCAAAGCAACCAGGAGCTCCTGCCACAGAGACAAGCACTTTGCCCTGGCACATTCATTCACATCGACTGCCAGGGAAATGTGGGTTTGTTGCAATCAACAGAGAACGACAGTGCTGTCACCCCTGGATCGGTAGACAGACTGCTGAGGGAAAGATGTGCTGAAGGGGAGATGATGACATGCTAAAGGGGCTACCTTTAAACCAGGTTGATAGCCAGGGAGTTTTAGGCCAGTATCTCAGTTAATACCCCTCTGCAAGGTACTATAATATCAGATATAACACATATGTTAGTTGTACTAGGAAATTAAAAAAGCCTGCACTTGTTCTCTGGCCTGAAGGTGAACTGACATAGTTTGACTGCACCCATACTGTTAAAGTCTCTTAGTCTCTAAAATGAGATAGTCACATTCAAACAGCCTATCAAGAACAGACTGCAGTCCCCATAACTCCAGCTGTACTTGGGAAAGGTCAGAAACCCTCTACAAGCCACTCCAGCAATTTTACAAGGGGGCCTTCCAACTGTTTTGTTTACAGGTACAGGTATAGCCACCTGGACCATGCAACGTGGGGCCATCCATGCTCACTCCCCTTCCAGCAACAGCAAAGAACTGTCAGTGGTCCAAGGTAAAGCCAGGAATGGACTGAAGCTCTCTCTGTTCAGCATCAGTGAAAGGTTCAGTGCAACCCTCACCTCCCCAGAATGCGCCATACTTTCCTGGGACTGAAGATAGGCTTCACAGAATCACAGAATGGTTAAGGTTGGCAGGGACCTTTAAGATCATCTAGTACCAACCCCCTGCCATAGACAGGGACACCTTTCCACTAGACCAGGTTGCTCAGAGCCCCGTCCAGCCTGGCCCTGAACACTCGCAGGGATGGGGCGCGCACACACACACACACGAGATCCTTCTCCAGGTGAGCAACCCCACAAACACCACCAACAATCCAGCTTGCATTTCAGTCTTTGTTCTTTCTGTTACTGCCCAAGTCAGCTGCAGAAGTAAGTGTGGGAAGGGAACAGGAAAGCAGTAAGCTCTTACAGAGACCATTTCTCAATTAGATGGAACTCAGTATCTAGTTCCTGATGTAGTCTTCAATTAGATATATACAATATTGAGTTCCTGCTATAGTTTAAGAAAAATGACGGTCTACTCAGGGTAAGGCCCTCTCTCTGAACTCACATTGTCAAAGAAACAGTCGTAGCCATCAGGAGAGGCTTTACGTAGTGCTTCATCCAAAGATGGAACAGTCTTGTAATTAAAGGCTTCATCAAAGCCTATTTTTTTCAGATAGGCAACTTTGTCATCTGAGCCAGCACAGCCAACCACTTTGCCACCCTGCAAGGAAAGGAGAAAAACATTTCTACACATCCCCTCACAACACAGGCCGACACTCACAGAGTGCTGGGTGGAGGGCTGACCCTTAAAGTCAGGCCGTTGTCCCCATGCGAGTTCCTGAGCTCTAGGAAACATAACTAGCTTTTATTGGGAGCTTGGCCCATCTCAAGACCTTACTGTAGGCATGCCTTCAGGGATGCTTGCCCTCCTGATCATTTGTGGCCTTGCTCCCTTGACTCCCAGGTGAGACTTCCAAGGAGCAGGTCTGAGCAGTTCAAGCCTCTCACCCCAATTTTAGCAAGCTGCCCCACCACAGAGCCCACAGCACCAGCTGCAGCATTAACCAGCACTGTCTCTCCTGGCTTCATCTTGCAGACCTCCAGCAGACCAAAATACGCAGTGAGGCTGTGAAGAAAGAGAAAGAATGCTTAGTGAGAAATAAGACACCAGACACAGAGATGTGACTTGACCACAGTGAACCAAAATATCATCACAACCAGAACAAAATTCAGGTTTCCTCATTCTTTATGAAATACAAAAATTAACCCAAGCTTCTTAATTTGGTGTTTGTTTGTTTGTTTTTTTTTCCAGCCATCCCAGAAAAAAAACAGATACACTGCTGGGAAACAGGATGCTGTGGCAGAAGTCTGCCTTAAGTGAAAACAGCTTTCCTTGTGTGCACTAGCTGAAGGAGAAACAGAGAGATAACTCTGTAAGGTGACAACTCAGTTACACAATGGAAGAGAGTAAATCAAAGCTAGACAGAAGTCAGTAGACAGCTGGTATCTACCAGACTGAGGCAAAGATTAAACGATACTCATCACAAATCAAGGCTGGCAGAAAAAGAAGAAAAGGTGGCAAAGCCTTGCTGAACTGATGGGCATGCTGCTCCTGAGGACTACTGTGCACAGCTGTGGCTACTGACTGAATACTAATCTGTAGGAACCACTAAAGTTTACCTGAAGCTGATCACATAAATACTGAATGATATCAGGCTCTGCAAGCTTCCTGAAGCAACGTGATCAGCTGGCCCAGAATCCCAATAAACTTTTCTTCTAACTTCCCACTTGGTCCGAACTGAAAGGGTGAACTGAATCCATCTAGCAGCTGTCTGGAAAAACATGCGTCTTGCCTGATGTCAAAATGAAATCTGAGAAGTTCTACATCACACGCAATGTTGCAATCATTTTGAAAGCCTTCTGTGTCAACAGGACTGACCAAGTCCTGATCTCCCATACAAACTACAGAGAAAGAGAGAAGAAATACCAGAAGATGACTGGGAGACTGCAGTAGTGAATACAAATTCCGAAGCACAGCAACTCTGTCTGTTGCAGTGCAATTTAAAGGACCTCTGTTTTGCTGCATGATATGACAGCTGTCTTTTGCCATCTTGGGGGCAATTCTGGAAATACAGTGATAGCAGAAGAGCCCAATCAGCAAGCACAGACTAGTCCAGGTCCCATTGAAGTCTGAGTCTTTCCACTGAAGTTAATTCAGATTGAACTTGATTCTTTCCCTCCTTGATCCTCTTCCTACCTTATTGCAACTCCTCAAAAAGAGGCATCATAATCTCCAAGACAAATCTCCTTGGATCTAGAGGATGGGCCTAACTTCAGGACCTCTAAAGAGTAAGGGTGCCTGGAAGCACACATGGTTTTTACCAGAGTGAACGGACAACACGCTGGTAGAACAAGACAAGGGAAAAAGGACATACAGATAGGCAGAAACGTCCTGCACAGCAAAATCCATGCGATAGTTGCCTTTGCATCTTGAAACTCACCCTGGCATGCCAACTGTCCCAAGAGCCAGAGATTTGGGCAGTGATTCCGGCCAACTGGAAGGAAGGAGTTGTAGGCCTTTCCCATCAGAGATGAAATGAGTTCTCCAGCCACTTCTAGCTACGACAAAGGCCCCCACTGAGAAAGCAGGATTCTTGCTTTCTACAACCCTTTAAAAGAAGAAGGGAAAAAAAAATAATAATACCCTGTCAGAGACAAACCATTACAAGCTCTTCCTTCCTTTATTCCCGTTGCCCTGTGATGCAGGAGAAAAGAAATATTTCACATCAAGACATGACATTTAGCCCATACCTACTGATGACACAGGCTTCTGATGTCTTTCCTGAAACGACCACAATCTTTCATCAACGGGGGATACTGGGCAAGATTATTCTAGGCTCAGCCCTGCCCACAACAAATCCAGTGTTCCCATATGGATGCCAGCTTTTTTTTTTTTTTTGACTAGCACCAGTGTGGTATGAATTCAGACTAAGCTTGTGAGTTAGAAGGCAGGAAAGAGGATGCCAGGATTAAGGAGTAGAAAAGCAAGAAGTCACAGATAGGCTGTAACAAGCAGTTCCCTTCTCAGACAACCTACACCTCATTTAAAGGTTGAAGACCCTGAAGATGGAACCTCTGGGACAGCAAAAACAGACAGAAAACAGTACCTAATAACAGGGAGAAGTTCATACTTGCAGTGCCTCTATGCCAAATGAAAATTCAACTTTCTTAGCCCAATGGGAAAATTATGTTGGGAAGGGGTAGGTAAGCAGCTTTGAAATATTGGAAACAGTTGGCCTTCTGTTCAGCAGACTTGGTTGTTAATTTATCCCAACCTTCAGTGTTCCTGCAGAGAAACACAAGAGTCAAAGGCCACAGATGTTCCTGGGCAGCAACTCAGAGGCAGCACAGCAGGAACAAGCTGACAAAGGGAAACATCTGTGTAGTTAAATTACCACAGGCTTGGGAAAGGATAGATTTAAGGTTAGATAACCCTTTGGCTAGAGCTGTATCTTAGGTGATGCTGAAGTATTCTCAGCTGGAGTAGATAGCATACATGGTTTCAGATGTGCAATTACTGGCACGTCAGAGTTTAAAAGGTGAAGTTGACACTTAAGGCAAATACAATGGTTGGTCCTTCATACCTCCACCTGTAAAAATTTCCTTTGAAAACGTTATTGCCAGAAATAACATATAGTATCGGGGCCTAAATATTCTCCAAGAAGGCAAAAGAGGTTCTTAGTGGAAAAACACATTCCAAACAATTACAGATAAGAATACAATTGCAGAAGTATGTAGACTCAAGTCAAGATATAGGTAATACAGGCTACAGGTATCTCAAATGTCAGTACATTCCTTCGAGATCTGCCATATGTATGGATAACAGGAATGGAAGATCTTACCTGGCAACCTGTGTGCCTATCATTATGTCCCCTTCCTTCATGTCCCTTCGACTGTAAGGTCTGTAACACAGGCAGAGATGGCTTACTGTAAGCAACTTTAATGATGTTCCAGATACAGTATGAAGTAGTAGCTACTGTCTGTCTCAGAAAGAGAGCATAAGCAGTGACACTGAACAGATCGCAAAGAGCTTGTCGCTATAAGGACAAATCTGGATGTTTTCCATAGCCAGCTACTTGAGCACCCCAACTTGACCAAATACTGGGCTTAGAGTGCTGGGGCCACAATAGCATTAATCTTCCCAGCATGGCCCACCACTACAAGAAAGCTGAGACTCCAAAGCACTGACAATAGGGTCCACCAAGCTTCTTTAAACCACCCAGTCTCTCTGTGCTTGAACCTATTAACGTGGGCAATTTCTTACTTACAGTATGTATCCTTAAGTACAAGGTTGCTAAGACAAGCAAAGCACCTACTGCAACAGGGCATTTGAGCCTGTCACACTACAGTGGAACAGACATGACAAGGAACAACAGCAGAGTCCAAGAAAAGTCTAGGGCTGCAGCACCGTTACCCTAATGTCTGGATAAATCTGCCACAGCTCCGTAATGGAGGTGATGTAATGTATACACACTTTATTGGGGTTGGACTAGATGACCTCTAGGGGTCACTTCCAACCCAAACCATTCTATGATTATAAAAAGCAGACAAAAGCATCTGGGACTCTGGCAATAGGGTGTGCTCCCAGTAGATGCTCTTTTGAGGTTTAAGTGGGAGATCAAATGAGTTATCTTAGCCATCAATTTAAAAAGAAGGAAAAGATATACCTCATGTAAGGATCAACACTGAGAAACACTGATTCAAGCAGCAACTCTGCAACAACAGATGAAGAGAATTCCTGGGCATTAGCAGTGCAGTAAAACATAGTTTCCACAAGTCAGTCTTCCAGCAAAAGTAATGGGAATTCCTGACAGCTCAAAAACCCCACATTCCTTATCCTTTAGAGGAAAACTACCAGAAATTACTACATTCACTAGCTTTGCCTGGATTATCGCTGTGCCGTTACAAAAGATACTTTCTGTACTGTCTCTTTAGGAGACTAGCCTCTTTTCAACCCTACTTTTCTTTATCTGCCTCCCCTCTCTATAGGAGGCTCAAAAGGCCAGACCCCCTAAGCAAAACATTACCTTACTTTTGATATATATATAAAATGCCTTCCCATGATTCAACCAACAGAGGGTGGTAAGAAACCTTGGCACAGGTCAAATACAAAGTGCTGCCTGGAAAACAAAGCCTTAGGCTACCTTTTCGAGGTAGCCTAATCCACTTTGCTGTCTTTAATGCCACTAGAGAAATGCAACTATTTCATTTTTCTTGTGAAATAAACTGTTAAACAAATTTTAATTTAAATTCTCATTCATACAGAAGTTTTAGCTGTTCATCTCCACTTAATTTCTGTTGTCTGTGCTGCAGTGGTCTAGCTAGTACAAGCTAGAAACGTATTCTGACATAAATATCTTCCCATTGCTCAGAGTGAGCTGGAAGAACAGTCAAGGCCACGTAATGTAACAAAAAAGGCCATCTCCTTTAAAAGTGTTCCTGTAGTATGAAGTTACACCTCTTCTTGTGGTAGGGATTACAATGGGAAGGAATAAATGACTCCCTGTTCTTAAATACCCATGGGCATGAATTTTAAGTGTGTCTGAATGCTATAGAAGTACACATGCTACGAAAACACTTGAAAGTATATGCAAGAAGAAATCACCTTTCAAACCTATAAGCTGTAAACATAACTGAGACTTTAATGCAATTTCTTTGGCGCATCTTCTAACTGGCATAAATTTTATAAAGGCCAAGTGGTGGGGTGAGGTTCAAGACAGCATAGTACAGATGTCCACGTGAAGCAAAAAATCAAGGTTCATTCTTTTATTAACAGCTCTTGCATACAATAAATTATTATATTCCCTTCCCTTTTCAAAACAGAGAACCACAGGAATAAAACCTGTGCATTTTTTTTCTCTTTTTTTTTTCACAGATGTTGAATGCAGACAGAAGTCTTGCTTTGTTTCTTAAAATGAAAGACCGCATTGGCTCCAGCCCCATGGCCTCCCAGCTGCAGACTCACTTCCACCCCAGTCACTTTGCTCTCCCCAGCCCTATCCCAAATACTTTCCAAAACTCCAAGAAAAACCTACTCCTAGAGGCTTACCACCTTCTCCATCTCTCTCCAAAGGATTTTGCAAAACATAGTAGATGAACAACTTTTACCAGTAAAGCATGTTTGGGTTTTACTTCAGTTCTCTCTGCTCTGTGGCTTACTTCCCTCTTTCTAAATTAAATGAATCCTGTTTTCTTGTGGCTGTCGGTTTCAAGGGCGTTATCACTGCATCCATTTTCTCCAGTAAGCTTTATTTGCAAACACATTCAATGCCTTTGCCATCAGGCATCAGGTGTGATCAGGCAGTGTGAGACTGTGAAAGGCATGCTGCAGCTGCTGCGTGCTGGAGTCAGAACAGCTCAGCCACTCGCTCTAAGGGTATTATCAGAAGGCAGCATATCTTAAAACCCAACAAACCCATCAGCATGCATGATCTTGAGCAATCGCCCTTCCCTAAGGTACATGGCTTGCCACAAGCTATGCCAATCCATTTGCAAAAATCCAAGCCAGAGAAACATACAAACAGTTCTACAGATGCACAGACATCTGCCAGCAATCAGACAACCTCTGGGAAAAATAAAAACAAGTGGCACTCCACTTACCTCCATCTTTTAGGTTTGGTAGCTCTATCTTTTTCAAGTCGAAGTCGCTGGTTTTGGGGAAACCCTCAAAGTGCTTCTTCAGAACCCACACTTTGGCAGTCACCATCCTGAGCAACAAACAGCACAGCCGAAGAGCGCCAGTCAGAGAGATGCCCAACAGTGTTGGGTTGCTCATGGGGGCTGGTTTAGACTTTACAAAGCAGAACACTATCTTGATAACATGCCAGCCTCTGCTTGTATCCTGTGGCAGTACTGCGGGATCCAGAAAACATGTGAAAAGCCCCCTCACTGCCTAAACAACCCAGAGCTTCCTGCGACCTGTCAGACCCCTCTGCCTGCTGGCAGCAAGCCCTGCTGTGGGAGATCAGCCCAGCAGGATGTATGTCTCCCACTCTGAAGAAATGGAAGAGGAAAAATCTACTCGTTTAAGGAGAAAAAAAAATCCTGGAAGGAAAAAAAAAAAATAGAACATTTAAATTCATTCTTTGGCCCTGATTACATAGGGTGAACAGTGAACCTAAACTTTTACAAGCTTGAACCAAAGTGCAAGCAAGAAAAACAAAGGTAAGGTAGACCTCTTTCTGTGACCCCCGTATGTTGAAAGAAAATGTTTCTCCAGTTGCCAGGCTCATGGCTTGGAACTGGGAGCACGTTGTCAACAGCATTTTCCATACAAGACAGAAACAAACAAATAACTTGGATTCATTTACCCTCACAGCCCCCTTTCCCTTCCTATAAGCAAGCACATCAGCAAGGGCAAAGAAAGAGAAGTTTATACTTAGAACAGGCAGGAGGAAAAGTGTCTTCTGCTGACAAGGCCAGTCAATAACCTGCACCCAACTCTGCCGGCAGCTGGAATCCTTCAATCACACACACCTCCTAGAAGGCAAAGACACCTGCTTTTATTAACGCAGCAGGTACCGCCCTCAGTCCACTTCCCCGGGGGCAAGTGTAAACCCTCAGTAAACCTGGCACAGGGCACACCAATGTGATTCACCTTTTTCCTGTTAAGATTTGAAATCTTTCTTACACACCACTCCAGTTCAGCATCCAGCCAGTTGCACAATCCTGCAATATGCTAAGCATAACACACAAAGCCCAGGGTCCTAGAAACCACAAAATACTGCGTTCTGGAGACCAAAACTATCCCCCAGAGTAAGAGTTTCTTCAAATCACATTTTACCAGTCCAGCCCTAAAACTCTTACAAGAGTTCCACCACTGAGGAAAAAATACCTTATTAAAAATGAATATAAAATTTGCCATTCAATCCATAATTTACCATGGTGAACGATCCGTATGTATGCAACTATCACAAAGGAATGTAGCGAGACATGGCCGTTGCATAGTGAGATGCCTGCAGGCTCTCAAAGGACATCCGTACCCACATGTGTGCTGACATCTTCCCTGTTCCCAGCGCAAGCACCAGTGGCTACGCCTCTTTGCACCGGCATCTCTCTGCATTGCAGAGCCACCTTAAGAAACAAGCTTAAGTAGCAAGCTTTGGCATTTTGCCTCAACTGTGTTGCAATAAGGCATGTGGCAGGGGAAAAAAACTTTGTCCTGGAATTATCTGTCTTCAACTTGTATTTTTCTTGTGAAGATGGAAAGCAAAGAGACCAATAGGTAGCAGCATGTTTAACTACAAAATACCTGAACACAAAAGTACTAATTAGGAACAGAGACCTGAAAAAACAAAAAAAACTTTTTAAAGATGCACAAGCAAGGCTCGGGGAGAACAGGGCAAGCTCACCATTATTTACATAAAAGCAAAAGCCACCAGCCCCAGAAACTGATCAGCACTCAGCAACTTTCTGTGATAAACCATGGATATTCCTGGTTCTTTGATGAGAAACAAACATAGAACAGATGAAGGGTTCCTACATTAGGAGTGTGTGCTGGGGAAATCACCTGTATCAGAACAGGTACGTCTTTAACAAAATGGAAGAAGTATCATCAAGCTCACTGTCAAAGCATCCCATATTTGTTAGGTGAGCAGCCAAAAGGAAACCAGGATTCCTCACATCCCACATACGAGCACAAGAACAGAAGTCACAGAAAATTTATCTGCAGCAATTGCCATCTGACTTGCAAATGTTTTTTCTTAAAAAAAAAAAAAAGTGGGGGTGAGGGGGCAGGGGGCAGGTGGCACTCCCCTGGCACTTCCATCTGGTGCTGCTTTTGCCTTTATATTAACGGTGCTTATCTGTACTTTTCAGTAACAAAAGATATTGCGACACTGCAGCAACAACAAAGCCAACTCAGCAAAGGGGCTTAGACAAGGAGAGTTTGGAGTACCAGAACTGATCCCACTCACTCGCTTATACCCGCAGGCACCAAACAGTGTCTGTCCCAGCAGCGTGTCCTGCGTTCAGACACAGGTACCCAAGTGCTCCGGCCAGGAAAGACCAGGACAAGGGGTGCTGGCTCAGCTGGCATTGTGCTAGTGTGCCATCTGTACCCCCAGGGAGCCAGCAGTGATTCAGAAACGCTTTGTCTCCCATCCTATCCCAGCCCTGCCAGTCATCAGTACTGACTCCCTGCTTTTTGACTCTTTTGCCTGTGTACCTCAAGGCTCCAGCCCTGTTCTTCACATTTCCGCCCTCATCTCTTACCAGCTTGATTCCTCACTGTAGTCTGACTTGAGGAACATGTTGTGTCTTGTTTTAGACCGTTCTTTCTTTCACCTATCTGTTCCTCTAAGAAACTGCACAAAGATGTGCTGTAATCCTGATGATCTGCAAATCTAGGTGCCATCGGTATTGGCCATTTCAGTCTCTTCTGCTGTTCTTCCTGGTGCTATCACACTCAGACCTCCCATTCACACCAATCTCCACATTCCTATCAAAAATGTCTACTTTTTGTCATACACAGATTTTTCATCAGAGCAATGACTCCTCCTACAAACAATACTGAAAGATTAATTTCACTGAACCATTTTTTATTACATTTAGGCCTAACTTTGGGAACAGGACAAATTTTCTGGTGACCACTTCTCACCTTCCACTGAAATTGCATTATTATAGCCACTTCAAGGCTAGGGATGTTTTTCTGTAGGCTGTAAAACAAAAAGCTCTGAACCAAACAAACAGAAAACAGAACACAGACACATGCTTGATGAATGGATTCACAAACCAATTTCCAGTTTAACAAACCAAGATTATTTTGTATGTTTAGATATGAAATCATAGAACTGATAAGGAATGCATTGCTTAAACAACTTATTAAAGAACTCTAAACCATAAAGAGCAGTGATGCAATCTTTGTGGGGTCCAGTAAAAGCATTACTGGATGCATGTGATAGCCACCATCTCAATTGTAAGAGTAGTAAGCGCTGTGCTATAAAACTACTCTGTTGTCAGTGTCAGTGGGTTTGAATAATACATTTGTGTGTTCTCTGTAGAAAGTGGTTCATAGACCATTATAATCATTACTGGAAAGAGGCAGCTATGATAAAAACTTGAGAAAAGACAGTCCATGAAGGTGATAAAAAGCCTCTTTTAAAAATAATTTATTGCTAGCAAGTCCCATGAAAAAGTCAAGGTGATGCATTTCTGCCTGGCATTCTTACAAAAGAACCATTAAAGGTTTTACTGAAATTGAAGTCCAAGACAGCATTTATTCTGATGTCCTTCAAGCCCTCTTTATCCTCTAGTCTAGCCCACTGCACTGGTTCCAGCCAGGACGGAGCTAGTTTTCTCTTCAGCAGCTCCTGGGTTTTGGATTTAGTATGTGAAGAATAGTGCCAGCACACTGCCTGTTGTTTGTTACTGCTGAACGATCAGGGACATCTTGTGGTTTCCCACATCTGCTGATGTGCAGATGCAAAAACCTGGGAGGGGCACAGCCAGAGTAGTTGATCTAAACTGGCCAAAGAGAGTATTCCATGCCATAGACGGCATGGCTGGTGTGAGTGAGGGTCAGCCATTGCCCCCTGGCACTGGTTCCTTGTTCAGTTCACTTTCTGTTCATGTTCCCTTCTTGTTACCTTGTTTTTGTTTTACTTCTTTTGGGCCTGTTTGTTCATCTGTCTGTTCCCTTGCTCTCTCTGGAACTGGCTGCTCTGGGATGGCTGCGGGGGAATATCCCTGCTCCCTGCCTGCCGCTCGGGACGGGCTGTGCCGGTCCTCAGGTGGGGAGAAATTGTGCATTGGTCATTTTTTAGATATTCTATTAACCTTATGTATTTTTATCTTTTCCTTTGCTGTCTTGGTAAAGTGTTTTTATCTCAACCCACGAACTCACTCTCTCTCCAATTTTCCCCCCCACCCCACTGGGAAGGGAGGGGTGAGCGAGCAACTGTGTGGTCTGGTTACCATTCGGGGTTAAACCACGCCATCCATCGCGTTATCAAAGTTTTACATTACTCTCTGTCAACTTTTTCCATAAAATCAGACACCTAGGGAAGAAGGAGTGGGCTGGGGAGTCTTGGCTTTGTGAACTAGCCATACGAAGCAAAGATGCAGCGCGCGTGCAGACACGGCCGCTGGTGCAAGCTGTAGCGGAACTGCAAGCTACCAGAGAGGTTACCGCGGCTGCGTCCCCAAAATCAGCCCGGGGAAGGAGTTCACCGCTCAGGGGGAAACGGGGAGAGAAAGGGAAGAGGGAGGAGGTGAAAACGGGGATCCCATAGTAGATGCGAGGGAACTAGCAGATACTAGATAGAACTGGAAAAGGAGGTCGGGAACGACAGCGAGGTCCGAGGAAACCGCCGGAGCGGAGGCCGCG
>KL282345.1:0-12214 GCA_000699545.1 Podiceps cristatus
TGTTTCACAGGAGCCTCCCGAGCTGGCAGGAGCTGAGGGTGGTGGCACCGGGAGGTGGTCAGAGGGTCCTGGCCCCATGTTCAGCCTTTTCCCGGGGCCCTGCGGCCTCCCGGGGCTGCCGGCATCGGCCATGAGCACCGGGCCCTTGTGCTGGTGGGTCCGAGGGAGCCCCAAAATGTGTATTTTTTACAGTGATGTGATGTCCCGGCTGGCACTGCCCCTGCCCCGGCAGGGGGGGGGCCTGCCTGTTTGCAAGCGCGCTCCGCGGCGAACGACCGTTTCGTCGTGTCTCGAATGCACTTGGTCGTGTTGAGTTGTGGAGGTCCCAGTCTGGGAGACGTCCAGGCTGAGGACATCCGTGTGTGGCGGGGGAGAAGGTACCTGCCCGCGGGACAGGCAGGCAGCAGTGCTCCCTGCCGTGTTTGGGGTGCGGGAGGCATCAGGGGTACGTGGGTGGCTGTTGCTCCGAGGGAGACCCCAGGCCTTTCCGGTGGCTGGTGCAGTCCGTCAGGGTGGAGGGACGGGGATGGGCTGGGGGGAGGCGAGCTGCTGCGTCCAGATCTTCCAGTCTGGGAACTTGCTCCCCTGCCTTTGAGAAGTCATTCGCATTTACAAGTTAGTTTTGTGCTCAGTGCTGTGGAGATATGAACCGATTTGCTGTTTTCCCTGAGGTTGTCTTGCTTGCTTCTCCTATGTGCACACTTCTTTCTTTATGAGAAATTATTGGAGGGGGAATGGAAAATGCAGTCTCTTGAACAGAGACGTCAGCCTGGGTGATGGTGTCTGTGCTTGCCTCTGTCTTGCTTTTGTGAGCATCTCTCCCAGTTGTCTGCAATAGCTTTTTGGAAGCTTCCTGAGGAAAAAAATATCTAGGACAAGTGCAGACTTGTAGCCTGTTTAACTCCTGTTGGAGCAAAACAGTTGCGCATCCAGTGTTTATCTCTTCGGAGGGTACTCCCAGCTGTATTGCTTCCAGCAAAGCCATTCTTAACGAAGCGTGGCAGACTTCCATCCTTGGCCCATCCTGTTGACTTGACCCCCCTTCCTGAAGGCGCCTCTTGGGTGAGATGAGGGCGTTTGGCCTCGGAGGGCTAGGTTGTGCTGGCCCCTTGAGCTGCCAGCTGGCCACGGTTACACCTTGCTGTTGCCTTTGCAACTCCCTTCTTGGAGAGGAGCTGCCAGGTTCTCCTCTCCATCAGATCTCCTTTGCTCCTGGTAAACAGCGCCCAGGAGAAGACACACAATGCAGGTCTGGCCCACGGCACCGGGGCTTGGTGCTTTCCATTTCCTGAGCCGGCCCAGTCTGGTGCCGCGGCTCCTCTGTGTTGTGGTTTTTGAGATCACAAATGCAAACGTGCCTGTAGATGACTGCTTCACACGGTAACTCGTTTTGTGGCTCTTGAAAAATGCACCTTCTGAAAGGTGGACAATGCAAACAAACAAAGCTCGCTCTGCCTTGCTGAGCGCACTAGGAATCTCGGGTCATCGGAAAGCGTAACTGGAGACACACCTTTTGGGATCGTACATGCTCCTACCTATGCTGGCTTCCGTGCCAGCCCTGCTGACTAGCAATAAAGGCTGTTCCGTAACACATCTTCTTCAGCTGACCCTGCGGCAGCGTCACAAACGATGACTGGCCTTTGGTGGCCCGCGCAGGCCTTCTGGGGAGGCAGGCTTCTCCCCTGGCCCGGCCAGGTTGAAGGTCCTTCCCTGAAAACTTCCGAGCCTCGAGGGAGAGCGCTAATGGGAATGCAGAATTCCCATCCATTGTGCCTGGCTTGCTGGGTAAATCATCAAACACGGGTGTACAAAGAATAATTAATCTTATCAGGAAGCTGGCGCGGGGACAGCTGGAGATGGAGTTAATTTGGGGGGAGGGAGGAGGGAAATAAGTTTGTTCAGAGCAGGGCAGGCAGCCCCGGTCGCTGGCAGGAGCGTGCTGGAACAAAGGCTGTGCTGCTCGGGGATGCTGGAGCACTTTCCTCTCAACTCGGCGGCTTCCAGGGGCCAGGCAGGTTATTTCGGTCCTGCTGCCTGCCGTTCAGCGAGGCTTCTCATGGGCAGAAGTGTAATGTTAAAATAACAGCCCTCTCTCCTGGGTCACTAAGAGTAAAGAAACTGCAAGTGCTTTCCAGAGCAGATTTCAGCACTTTGTTCTTTTCCACTCTATTATTTAGCTGTCCAGGTTTATGTGGTGATGTCTTGACTTTAAAATCACTCCCTTGAACTACAAAGCTCTAGACACAAGTACCAACGTCTGTTCATGCTCTAGAAGTGCCCAGGTACATAATTCCCATTTCTGCAGAGCAGAGGGCCTGTGAATCATAATTTCCTTCTCTAATATTAAATTGAGTGAGTATTCTTGGCTCTCATATGGAGAACCGAGAAAGCTGGTGGTGAAGAAGGGGGCTGAAAAGCAGGTCTTTCAGATCCCAAGTCATGTGTCAGAACTAAAAGATGACTCCTGTTTCCCTAGGAGGGCAGTGGGGAGAAGTTTGGGTTTGACTAACGTGTAAGGTGGTTCTGACCCGCGTGTAACCTGTGGCTTTCCTGGGGGAAAGAGGTGACGCTGGAGGACTGTGGTGGCCACGATCCTCTGCACAACTTGACCTCTGAAACAGAGGACGATGTTCTTGCATCTTGCAAGGCTGTGGTTTGGGCTGCGTGGGAAAGCGGTGTTGGAAGGATGGGTTCTGTCCCCGGTTAGCAGTCTGAAGCTTGCTCTGTCCCGAGGTAGAGGTCTGTCTTCTGTAAAGGTGGATTTGAAATTTCTGTGCTTGGCAGTGTCCGTCACCGATAAATTATTGGGGTGGGAGAGACCCCCGGCTGGTCTCTGCCTTGGGTGCGGTGTGGCAAGGGAGCGCAGTGCCGGCAGAACTGAGCAGGGGCCCGGTGGGTTTGGAAGGCAGGAGCGGATCCAAAGCTGTCGCTGTGCCCAGTGATACCGGCAGTGCCCGGTGAGATCCTCGAGCTGTCTGGCATCCGCTCGTGGCAGTTGGTGCCAGGATGAGGCGAGGCTGGCACTGATGCGCAGGAACGCTGGTGCATCGTTGTGCGGCGTTGCTCCGCTCTGGCAGGCTGGATGGCTCCTGCTGTAGGGGAAGTGGATTAACTTTCTTTTCTCATTGTCTGGAGCGAGACAGCAGGGAGCTGTGTGGCCAAGTCTGTCTGAGGCTGTGGAACAAAAGAGGGATTTTTGCTCTCCTGGCTGGCTTGCTGCTAGAGCTCCAGCTCCTCCGGAGTCAATAAGTAATCACGAGGTTGTTTTGTGTCTCCTCGCTGCAGTGTGTGCCTCTCTCACTGCTCCCCCTGCCCGCGCACCCCTTGTGCTCATCCGAAAAGCTCTGGCTGCCGCTTTCCTTGTCAAGGAGACATGCTGCGGCCTCCCCTCTCTTGTTTAACAAAATGGGAGAACAAGTGGAGCGGAGTTCTGTCTGTCTGATTTGCTTCCAAGTGTGACAAAATAGGGTGTGAGTGCTTATTCCTTCCCTGGAGCAGCACAGAGCTGGCAGAGGTGCAGCTCGTCTTTCGGGGCTGGAGTCAGGTAGGCAGCAGGGAGGCTCCTTGGCTGGAGGGAGGGAGGGCGTCCGTGGGTTTACAGCCCTCTCCTCCGGAGGCAGCTCCCCATCCCTAGCACGGCCTCGCAGGCAGGGTTGGGCGAGGGCGAGCAGCCGGGGAGGGCGGTGGGGTGGGCCAGCCCCTCTGCCAAGGGAGGTGTGGGTGCGTGGATGGGCACGCTCCGCTCCTAGCGCGTTCTGGAATGGCTTTTGCTGAAAGTCATCCTCAAGGAAGAAGTACGTCTGTAGGAGCCATGTAGCTGCCACTTGACTTGGCGAAGTCTTGCTAGAGGCTGTTGCGGCCAGGGAGAGTGGGACGGACACGCAGACTTCTCCCTGCCAGCTGGAGAAGGGGATGCTCAGGCCCTTCCAAGAGAAGAAGGGCAGCGGGGTGTTTGGGTTGTGCTGCCAGGCTGCTGCCGGCCTGACCTGTGCAAAAGCAGAGAGAAAGGTGCTCTGCCACGCATTGGGGCAGGTCTTTCCTTCTCTTCCTCCTTGGGGCAGATGCTCCTGAAACAGCCTGGCAAGCACACTGGGGGGTGTGAGGGGGTGTGCTGGGTTTTGGTTTGGTGCCTCTTTTCTTGAGGGCTGATTGCTGAGATGCCCAACGTACAGCTTTTAGGCTACCGTTGTGACGTCTGAACGCTGGTGATGGGTTGCTGTGGAAGTTCATTACTGCTTTGTGCTGCTCTTAAAATCTGTTGCTCTTCAAATCTCTTGTGTGGAAGCGCAAAGTGCTTAGGAGAGGAGAAAATGAGCAAAGGACCAGACTGCTCCCAGTCAGCGGATTTTTGTCTTGTGCGCAGTTGTGCCTGGGTCGTGTTTAGGATCCGAAACGGGAGGTGAAATGGCTTCAGACCACAAAGATGTGCAGGCTTCTGCCTCCTTGTGATGGCTTTTAAGCAGCAAATCCCCTAACTTTCTTTGGCCAATTAAAACTAGCTGATGGGGTGCCCAGTGGCAAGTGCGAGCTGGGCGTTTGGCTGCGAATAAGCTCGTGGATGGAGGCTTTTCGCCAGACAGTGCCTAGCCATGGCTGGGTACCATGCTGGCCAGCGTCGGGCACTGTGTGCGGAAGGGTGCTCAGTGCCACCTGGTTCAGTTGAATGGCTTCAGCAAACTCCTGCAGGCGTATCGGACCCTGCGCTGCTGGATGACAGCAGATATGGGGTGTCCTGAGGTAAGTATGGACGCTGCTTTGACCCCCTCGACAATGTGGGGGTGGCAGGCTAGTGTCAGTCTGGAATTATTCAGAGGCCTAGTGTAAAAACACCCTGACCTTTGAGCACTTTAATCTTGATTAAAAACCGGAATTTTTCAGATATCTGTAGCAAAAAGGCTGTTTCCAAGAAGCATGAATCATTTCTGGAGCACTAATGCTTCTAACTTCCAACCCTTTGTTCTTGCTGACAAAACCGCGCTCTCAGTTCTCTGGCTCCAGCAGCTCAGGCCAGAGGTAACGATGCTGCAGCAGCTTGCTGTCCATCGCTCCCAAACGCTCCCGCCTTAATCCCAAATGCTCCTTGCAATAAGACTTGAATAAAGCTGGCTCGGAAGGCAACATCTCTAGGGAGGAAAGCTCAGTGTGCGGGTATGAGTTGGTGCCTTCTTGATGGGGAGTGTCAGCGTGGGACTGAATATCAGATCCGTTTTCTGTCAGCTTAGACCTCTGCCAGTGTCCGGCCTGACCGTAAGGACTGTTTTACCAACTTGTAGCACTCCTGGCAGAGCAGGGATTTGTTCTATGTCTTGTGTTCTGATAATAACAAGAACATAAGTCGTTTTTCCAAACGGATGATCTTGCTATAAATAGAGAATCCAGCTGCTTGCATTGAATGGCATCAAAGAAAATCATAAGAGCAGCTCTTATGCAGAATGAAGTGGATTCTGGCTGCTTTCTCCAAAGATGCTGGGGCTGGGGGAGGGGGATTTCTTGACAATCGAGATGTGCGAAAGCGATGCTCGAGAGCTCGCTGTGGCGTGTGAAATCTTCAGCGGGGAGCAGGTGAACGAGGCGGCTGGGATCTCCCGTCGCGCTGTCCCACGCTGCGCCTTCCTGCCTCCCCACCGCAGAACCCGCCTGCGCCCGTACCCGGGCGGAACGAGGAGTCACTAAATGCAGAGTTGCTTTACTGCTTATAAATGAGGCTTTTCAGGAAAAGGCACTTAAAACCTCTCCTCCTACGAGGAGGTGAGCTGGCTCCGGGCTCGTGCCTGGGAGTTGCAGCAGTGCTAAATCACTTGGAGGTGTCTCAGCAAATTCTAACTGCTGTCTCGCGAGTTCAGCGCCCGGAGCAGAGCGGCAGGCTGGATGAGCCTTAGTGCAGAGCTACGCGTGGTCGCATGTCCCCCGTGCTCTTCCCTTCTCTCCCGGTACGCGGGCTCCAACCCCTCACACCAAAACTGCCGTTTCCAGGACGGCTGAGCAGTCCTGAACTTGTTGCTTTAGTCCTTCTCAGTGCTGTGGCACAGGACGCCTGGTTATGGCGATGCTGTCGGTGCTGAATCCCTTCAACCCCAGGTACCTGTGGTGGGGGGTGTCCAGCCTGAAACAAGCCTTTTTCTGACTGACGAGGTGCTGAGCTGACTTTGCGAGCGCTTTTCTCTGAGGATGAGGAGTGAGTGTCGGGGAGTTCCTGCCCAGGAGCATCCCCGGAGCCCCAAAAGGGGACAGGGGAGCGTCACCTCCTCTCCTGAGCATCTGCATTGCATCTGCAGGGCTGGTCGCTGCTGAGGAGACCGGGCGACCTGGGGCAGGCCGTGTTCTGGGTGGCAGGGAGGATCTGCCAAAATGAGCATCAGCCAACAGGACTTGTTCTAGCCTCAACTGCGAGACAAGTGTATCTGAGAGCCTCAGAAGAAAATGAGTGTTACTCAGTCCCGCAGCAGTCTGGCCCACAGGAGCCCTTCTGCTCTGGCATTACAGTAAGCCTGTTAAGCATGAATTTCCAGAACTCTTTGAAGCCTTTATTTAGAAAGAGCCTGAAAAGGGAGTAGGCTCTGGTGAATCAACCTCTTTGTGGTAAGTAGAGAAACCTGATCAGTCGGCTGTTTATCTGCCTGCAGTGGCTTTTGCCCCCAGCGCGGAGGGGTGATGCGCAGGGGTGATGCTCCTGCGTGGAGGCAGAGGGGCTGGGCGGGGGGGGAGAGGTCGTTGAACCTGCTCCGGGGTGTGGGAAAAACGGAGTGGAGGTGGCGGTGGTCGCAGCAGAGGTGTGATCCCATCGGCTCGGCCTCCCTGGCTGCGCCCTGAGTCGGGTGAATCATGTGTGAGGTGGGAGAGAAGGTGTCTGGCCTCCTGCTTAGTGGGAGAGAGCAACTGAATTTGTTAATGAGTTTAAAGGGGCAGCTTGTCACAGCATGAACCCGACTGGTCTTGAAGCACCCAGCAAATGCCTCCTGGGACCTGGGTAGACTGCGGTGGGGTTTCTTGCCCGGTTCTTCCTTTTTTAGACAGCCAAGGCAAGTGTACTGGCATATTTTAACTGCTTTGCCCTAAATTAGTGCTAAGTGCTGGGTGGGAACCTAGTTCAGTTTGGGCGAGCTATAAAAAAGGAGGCTCCTTTCTTCTGTTTCAGCGCTGCTGAGCTCGAGGAAGGGTGGCTGTGGTCCCCGGCTGGCTGGAGTGCCGAGTGCTGGCAGGATCAGCATTCCTGTGAGCCGGGGCGCGCTGCTGGCTCTGCTCCACTCGTCTGGCTGCACGTCGGGCATCTGGGACTTGTGTTCCCCTCCCACACAGGGCTGCTTTAGGGGCCAGACCCTGAAGATTAAGATGCTCTGACTGCTTATGTATGCACAACCTTTTTTTGCTTTGAAGAGCATAGCTTGCTTAAATTCAGGTTGCCCAGGGATCACAAAAGCAAGTTTAAGATACCCAAATCCCCTGACAAAGATGACAGTAAATTAGGATCTGCTTCGTTCAGAGGATAGTGAGGAAATCTTGCCTGGACCTCACCCAGAACTTAAATATGAAGCGTTTCCGGACCAAGCTGGCAGCATCTGCTGCTCGGAGGTGCCGGTGGGCAGCCTGCAGCCCCGCAGAGCTGGGTGTAACCGCTCTGGGCAGCAGCGCGAGGGTGAGACGAGGAGCTGGGCTGCCTCTGTGCAGAAAGGAGGAGGAGGAAGGGCAGGCAGTGACAGAGGTCATATTATTTGCTGGGTAGCAAGCTGAGCCGCTCCTAGCCGGCATGAGACTTGCTGCAAGCCCGGCCTGGAGCTCAGTCCTGTCTTAGTAAAAGTGCAACCTGTTCTCTCGTGGATGGGGCGAACGGAAGCAAGTCTTGAGCAAATTTCTGGGAGGAGGGCAGGCACGGTAATCTCCCAACAGATCAGTCTCTCCTCTGAATTTCTGTCCAGAGAAGTGGAACGAAGTTTCTTGAGACTGAAAGTTGGCTGCACACACCAGAACGGTTGAAGATCCACATAAAAGACTGCCGCTATCTCCTCCAGCCTTCTGCTCCTCTGCAACCTCGTTGCCTTTCCCCTCTGATAGAGAGACGGCTATTAGGAGAGGAGGCTGTGAGTGCTGGCAGTGCAGCTGAGGTGGGTGGCTGGCATGGAGATACCCGCAGTGAGCTGTGAGATCTGCCTCTCCCTGCCAAATGCTTAGTTTCCCGCAGTGCCTCCTGTACCGCTGTCTGATCTGGCACATGGGCATCTGCATCTGCCGTCCTGGCTTGGGAGGAAGGGGCCGGTCCCTCAGCAAGCTGCGGTGGGGCTGCGTCACTCTCCTTGCATGAGGCCCCACAGGCTGGCACGGCCGACCCCAGCACCATGTGCGGCAGCAGACGTTGCGTCCAGGGCTTCTGCTGGGCTGTGCCACCTGTTTAGGACGGGGCTCCCAAAACTGGTCCGAGGTACAACTTCCTCCTTCCCTGCTTCCTCCCAAGCCACCTTCACCGGGTGCTGTTCCTGCAGGAAGCCTGTGAGTGGGCTGGGCGGCAGCCTGGCTCCAGTGGAGAGGCCGGGGTAGGTGGGATGGTGCTGGGGGGCAATAGCCGTGCAGCTGTACCGCCCTGCCAGAGCACGCGCACGGGCTCTGCGCTGCCGGCTGCTGCGCTGCACCCACCTCTGCCCTTACGGGCTCTGAAGGCAAAGTAACCCCATTCCTCCCCACTTCTCTTCCCAGGTTGTTTGGGTGACACAGTGCTGGGACCTACATTGATCTGAAGCTTAAAAAAACCTCACCCAACTTTTCCTATTTTTGCAAGAGGCAATTTTGAAGAAAGGGGATGCTGAGGTGTCCTTTCTGGAGCGAGCTTGGTGAGCAGCAAGGCGGTTGTGGCGGGGTGAAGGGCTGGACAGGGTGCAGCCCGTCAGTCGGGCCCTGCACGGGGATGCGGAGGTGTTTTATGCCTGTGGCTAAGGAGCTGCGGGTGCCTTTGGCAGCAGGACCGGCAGATCTGACACCCAGACTTTGGCACTTGGCCGTCCCCCTCCCGTAGCCTGTGCAGCCTTGTTCACTGGTGAGTTTTCCACCCGCAGCCTGACGTGGGCAAAGACAGGCTTGTTAAACGTGCTCAACCGGAGATTTTGTTCCAGATGTTTGAGATGACCCTCTTCCTCCAAGGGCAGCCGGTGTGCTGATAAAAAGCTGTACTGCTATAAATAAACCCGCCAGCACTGCAAGGGAGAGCAGCCTTCAGTTCGAACAGGAGTTTGTTCTAGACAGAAGCCCAAGAGTTTGCTTTCTTCCCCTGGTAGCTACCTCAACCCTTGGTTTTGGGGAGGAGCTGGGAAATGTAGGTTTCCCTGTTGCCATCACCCTGGTGGAAGAAGGTGCTTGCAGAGGGGGGAGGACTGACCTGCCTGGGAGAGGACTCAGAGAAGATTCACTGCTCTGCTTTTCTATAGGCACACACCTACCCCATCTCCTTTTGGAGACCTGAATGAGAACGTCCTCCGAGCATCGATGCTACCTGCATGGATGTGCCCGTCCTCGTGCTGGGCTGGACTCGGGCTAAAATAACTCGTGTAGCCAGAATAGTGATAGAATCATAGAATAATCCGGTCTGGAAGGGACCTCTAAAGCCCGTCTATCCAACCCCGCTGCCATGAGCAGGGCCACCTGCAACTCGATCGGGTTGCTCAGCGCCACATCCAACCTGGTCTTGAATGTATCCAGGGATGGGGCTTCTACCACTGCTCTGGGCAACCTGTGTCAGGGCTTCACCTTCTCCATCCTAAAGAATTTCTTCCTTTAATCTAGTCTGTGTCTCCCCTCTTTCAGTTAAAACCATCACCCCTTGTCCAGTCGCTACAGGCCCTGCTAAAAAGTTTTTCCCCATCTTATAATGGCTCTGGGTCGCTTTGCCTCGGTAGCAGAGCTGTCGCTCCCCTGTTGCTGGAGGTGGAGTTCCTGCAGGCCACTTCTGGGGCCAGCCAGCCTTCCTGCAGTGTGGGGCTGTGTTGGGTGGCTCCGGGCTTCCCGCAGGTTGTGTGGGAGACCCAGCTGGGTCCTCCTGCCTCAGCCTGGCGGGGGGTAAATACAGCCCTGTTGCTACAGCCAGGGAGAACGGGGGCTTCTAGTGCTTAGGATGAGTTTTGCTGAGCTTGGGCTTGCAGGGTTAGCTCTGCTATCCTGGAAATCGGCTCACTGAAAGGTCAGGGCGAGGAAGGGAGGGACTGTCCCTTCCAGTGCTGGGAGTGATTTGCCCAGTGCAGGCTCTTGCAGGGCACAGAGGGCAAGTGCCAACCTGGAGGAGGAATGGCTGAGCTGTGGACCTCACTTCTGGAGACCAAGGGGTGCTAAAGGTGGTCCGGAGCCCCAGCTGGGCTTGTGCCCGGCATGAGTGTTGCCCGCATGCAGCAGAACAGGGACTAAGACCAGTCAAACTGTAGCAACAACTTGGTATTTTGCTGGGAGCCTGTCTGCAGCCTCAGAGGAGAGAGCTGTGCTGGGTGTGACTCGTGCGCTGGGCTGGCGGGCTACGGGAGGTGGGATGTCCCCCTGGGTCACGGGGAGCGGCAGCCGAGTCCTCTGTGTGCTGGGGTGCAGGAGATGCTGCTCGACATGCGTCAGCTCCAGACAAGTTGCCTCCTGGGGCCCAGCCACGGGCTTGGGTTTGAGTTGAGATGGAAGGCATGAGCTACTCTTTCAGACAAGTCCTCTCCTTCCACATTAGAGGCCAAATTCTCTTCCTGCCCCTGTGCTGGGCTCTGGGGAAGGAAGAAGATAAAAACCTCCCCAGACAATCCTTAACCTCGTGCCAAACCCGCCGCTGCCTCCAGCATTTGGTGTAAACTCTGCTCCTGCCTCACTGGCTTGTGAAATGTCCAAGACTATTTGTGTCTCAAGAACTGACAGAGTGGACCCAGAAGGATGGGGAGAGCTGAGAATTAATTAGGAGCTGTTGGTTTAATTAGCAGTTTGTCAGTATATTCATGCATGAGGGCCGGGCACTGGGGGAGTAGCATATCTTGTGAGCTTCCAGCCTTTCTGCCTGGAGAACGTGAGCCTTTTGTGTCTGAGGCTCTACCGGTGCGTGTCTGTGTAAAGGCCATCAGCACAACGGCCTCATCCTGCTCCTCTTTGGGGTCTCCCCTTCCTTGGTGTCCACTTTTCCTGGAGCTTTTCTAGGAATTACGCAGTCTCTACAAGCTGGTTGAGAGTAAGTTGCTCTGTCTGCAGGTCTTGCTGACTCCCAGGCTTTCCATCTTCCCAGCATCATCTCGTCCTGCTTTGCTGGGAGTGCGGGTAACCCCAAACCCATCTTCTGCCATCCAGGGCAGGGCTTTACGGGGCCAGAAGATCTCAGGGCATACCAAAACTTGTGATCTTTGTCTCCTGAACCCAGAGGTCTCACTCCAGGGTGGAGCGGTGCTGCTGCATGTGGAGGTGGCCCCTGCCGCCACTGCAACTGCCCTTTGAGCTGTCAAGGGCAGCTCCCCACTGCCCTTAGCTGGGGAGCAGTTGGGGCTCAGGGCGATCCATCACCCCCTTGGCCCGGGGTTCTGGCCCCTGTGGCTTGTGGGGCTAGGGAGGGACAGGTGGCTGGTTCCCAGCTCCCGGGAGGCTCTCAGTCCCTGCAGCTCTGCGCATACAGATGGCAACTTGAGGGAATCTAATTAAAATGTGGTGGTGCTGCCTGCTGCAGCTCTGATGGAGATGGATGAGGAAAGGAGGCTCTGGCTTCCCGTGGCTGGTCTCCGTGAAATGAAGACTTATCTGATGCAGACTCGCTCACCTCCCGCAGCATTCTCCCACTCTGCTCCCCTGTTACCTGGATCCAGGTGCGCACATGTTTTCCAAAGTGTATCTCGGTCCCCAGGTACCCTCCGGGCCTGTTACGAATGTGTGTTTAGTCCCTTGTGCTGCGTGTGGTTGGTGCAGATGCATGGAATGGCTTTGCTGTCCATCTCGTCCCACGCTCACAGGGCCAGGCACCCCCTTCCCTGCAGCAGGGATGGCTGGAGCCTCTGGGTCCGGCAGACACGGCGAGCCCATGTACTTGCTCGAGTAGGCTTCAGCTGGCAAAAACTGAGGGCTGCTTGTAAGTGCCGGTTCAGACTTCGGTCACTGACTCTTCGGCCATTGATGGGGAGGAAGGGGAATGATGGGACAGTCCATCTGTTCCGCGTAAGCTGCTGCCAAACACAACAGCCGCCACCCCTGACTGCTCTAGCTTTTTGCTGCTTCCCCTCCCCAGCAAACCTAA
>KL282347.1:0-14466 GCA_000699545.1 Podiceps cristatus
AATTTCCATCCTGGCCACAATTCAGGTCATCTCACTCTGATAAACACCTGGCCTTGGTGGGAAAACAAAAGTTCCTGGTACCGCTGCCCACATCAGCCACGCCAGAGCTCCTGATACAGCTGAGGGACACTTCACTGCTCAGCTCATTGCACAAGGCCAAGGCCTGGGAACCAGAGTTGTTTGTACGGGCGGTCCTGGGAAAGGAAAGGAGAGGGGCAGGATGCACCAGCACACCTATTCGCTTGCAGAAGCTGTGCCACTTTTTTGGTATCACATACCAAATAGTACAAAACTATCCTTGCAGAGAAATGAAACAGGGTGGTGGAGGAGAACAAGGGATGGCGGCTTTGTGTTGCATTAACAGTTTGAATCTACCGGAGGAGAGTTCTGACCAACATCAGAGCCAGATAAAGGCAGCTGGTGAAAACGTGCAGCCTGGATGTTGTGAGTTAACCCCAGTAGGCAGCTAAGACCTACCCAGCTGCTGGTTTGCCTGCCCCAGTGGAATGGGGGAGAGAATAAGGCAGCTAAAAGTGAGAAAAACTCATGGCTTGAAATAAAGGCAGTTTAATCGGTAAAGCAAAAGCTGTGTGTGCAAGCAAAGCAAATCAGGAATTCATTCACTAATTCCCATCAGAAGGCAGATGTTTAACCATCCCCAGGAAAGAGCTCCATCACACGTAAGGGTTACTTGGGACGACAGGCACCTTAACTCCAAACATCCCTCCTCTCCCTCCCCCCACCCCCGGCTTTTATTGGTAAGCACACGCTTCACAGAGTGCAGGGTATCCCTCTGGTCAGTGGGGTCAGCTGTCCCAGCTGTGTCCCCTCCCAACTCCTTGTGCCCCCCAGCCCGCTCCTGTGCACGCACTCTTCAGCAGCAACTAGCACACTGATGTGTTGACAACACTGTTTTGGTTACAAATGCAAAACACGGCACCATAGCAGACACTATGAAGAAAATTAACTCTATCCCCACCAAAGTCAATACACTGGAGGAGCTATCTTTTTATTAGGAGGGGATTTTTTAAAGTTTGTTTTGGTTTTAAGTCATGGAGATAATTTTTAGGTAAATTCAAACTCAAAAGAGTTCAGCAGCTGTTTCAGTAAACATCTGAATGAGACATACAAGCTTCAGAGAGGTCAAGGAGAGACAGACACACAGAAAATGAGCTCCCTATCCTATTAAAAACATCACAAGAAATTCCCGCATAATAAATTTCTTAACAAATTCAGATTCTCAGACTTTCTTAGCAAAAACTGCAACATGAAAGTCAAAATATTCCAAGTAAGTACACACACAACACCAAGAGGCAGATCATCAGAAAAGAATTACTCTGTGCAAGAGACTCCCTTTAGGGTAATATAAGTAGAGTCCCAGATGGGCTGAGTTTCTTTTCAGCTTGGAGAGAGGGCTTTGAAGACCACTACTGAGAACATCCATGTGTAAATGCAGGTAGCATGGCAAATATTATACACAGATTCATGAAAAGAGAGTGAAAAGGGGCATCTTAGTGAAATTGTGTAACGTTTCACAAAACATTTTAGTAAGTGCCATCATTAACATGCGGCGCCTCAGTAAGACGCAACTCTCCGATGACCCTCACCAACTAATAATGCCAAGCATTTGACATTAGATCCTCAGGGAAAACACCTTCAATCCTTTTTCGATCTGGTTCCTGAGAAAGACTTGTGTCTGTTAGGAGACAAGACAGCCCACCTGCTAGACTTCTAACAGACAAAGTAAGAAATCCCAATGTATTAGAAGAAACATAATTCATTAAATTCAATAGTTTAATTTCAACAATGAAGATTTTAATTACTCATAGAAAAATGAGAAATAGAAATCCAAAGTATAATTTAAAAACCATTTCTAATCATTCATATGTTGAGCAGTCTTAAAGTAATATAGGCAGTTCCCAGGAATAGGGGTATTATCTAAAAGTATAAGATCAAAAGGAAAGCTATCGTTGGTACTTGCACAACAAGAGCACCTGCATTTTTAATATCTAGATGTGAGCATCCGCACTGATAGATCCAATTCCTTCTACTTCAAAATAACCACAAAACAGCCTCTTTCATTGCCTGTGGCGAGAAATGCTTACTGAACAGCAATACTGCTTTACAGACACCATTGACTACAGATACCAAACTCAGGAATTTAATAAAAATGTAGTGATTCTGTAGGTAGATAGAAAATTTGCATGTCAATACCATGCTACTGATTTGCAAAAAAAGTGGCAATAAGTAATATATATGTACATTTAATTTGTGTATGTCTATTTGCAAATAAATTCCTATCTCCTTGGTTTTGCTTAATTTTACCAGAAAAATATCCTGGGATGTATAATCAAACCCACAAAATAACATGTATATATATAAACCACCAGACATATAATGTAATATTTCAGGTAAACCCTCTCTGCTTTCAGTAATAATGACCGAGGTTATTTACAATGGGAAAACTGTTTGAATTATGCACTGAAGATAGAAGAACAGAGTTTCAAGTTTCAAAAAGGAATCCTTTTTCTTGCTCAGTAAAGGATGCATCTGATGCTAAGGTTCGTTTAAAAGTCTGAAACTGGAAGTAATGAAATGTATGATATCAGATAACATAAATCAAAGTGTCTGTATGTGATGCAGCCTATTAGAGATAAGAAAAAAAAAAAAAAGTCAAGCAATAGACTGGGGACGAGATGGTTTCATGGTTTTTATAAGCACCGACATAGCAGTCACATCGTGTGAAAATTCACTCAGATCTAGCCACATGCAAATATTATTTGCTCCAGCTATACACACTTTTCAAAGAAATATTACTGAGCAATCATTGTAAACAAGGTGCCTTTGGAGATGTTGAGAGGGTGCTAAAGTGAATTTCCTGTTATACTGCAGGGAAATACACATTGTTAACAGAATGAGACTGGTAACAAAGCATGATTTTTTCATCCTAATATAGAAATACAATGCCTTCATTTCACTTTGTAGCAACAAATATGATATAATATACTGCAAAGGATCAAGAGTAAGAAAATACGTAATATCTTATACTTGCCTTTCAAGCTCTTCTTTCTTTTTCTTGCATTCTGCTTCAGGCTGCTTTTTATCTCTTTGTCTTCCCATCTACATAAAACCTATCCCAACATTATATATTGATAAATTATCATCTTGTCCATCAATTTTCCCTGTCTCATGACTAGATTACCCAGTCTTTTGAATTCTTAGGGCGGTCCACTTTCTAATTTCATAACTATTAATGACAGTGCTATGAGTGTATAGTCATATATTTTAATTGCAGACTATTAAAAAAAAAAATCCATAAATTCAGTTTTCACCATTTAGTCCTCTGGGTAAGCACCTTTTTTTTTCTTTTTTTTTTTTTTTCCCCTCTGCTTCATGGTCTATTTTACAGATAGACCCATGTGTAACACTTATGGCTATATCTATCAGTAAGTAATTTCAGACTGAAAGCTGAAATAATGGTGGTTTTCCAAAATATGTGCACAGATTTTGTCTGGCTTATTTGACCTTTGCTGTAATTGAATGGGATCCAAGTAAATTATTTGAATGGTACCCAGAAGATTCTGATGGTATCCTTCTCCAGTGCTTTTAGCTTGGACTTTTTGAAATGTGAAGAGGAATCAGAGTTTCATGGAGACCTTCTAAGCTTAATGATATTGGTTATTCCTTTAGTGTGAGTAGCAAAAAAAAGTCACAGTATTGAAAAACAATTACTCATTCATAAGAAGTCAGCCTCTACCATCCCTCCCTCTAGTGATGTGTTTGCAAGACAGAAGGCACTGGAGCAGATCTAAACAACTCCCATCTAAGACCTTAAACACAAGATGTACTTGTCTCTGCAGCATCAGATTTTTTTTTTTTTTCCCCCTAAATTGGCCATTGGTGCATTCTGAAACTCAACTGTCAAGATTTTTGTTGTGTGGGTTAATTATTCCCCATTACAGACTGTACAACTTATTATTTCATCAGTGGAAAATGTGTAACCATTGGCACTCTTCCGCAAGGTATGCGAGTTCTAATGCATTTTTCCTTTTACATTTGTGTTACTGTGGGCTGTATAAACAGAATCGCAGTCTAAGAGTGACTGTTCATTGCACCTGCTTACCAGTAGTTACTCTCTTCCAGTATAATAAAATAATCATAGTTATAAAATAACAATCTAATAGAACATAGTTAAAAAAAAAAAAAAATATTGCCGTGCTTGCTGGTTTATTATGTAATCAGAAAAAATAGCAAACCAAAGCAATATGCATTGGCACTTCTAAAGAAAGATTACTCCACATTTCAGTTCAGCAGATTCCCAAACTTAAAATAAAACCTTCTTCAAATACTTCTCCTTTCTTCATTTTGAGGTCTGTAAAGAATCCATGTGTCTGACGCAACTTGGTGCTATGGATGAAAGATCAAGTATGTTTGCACATTGCAGATGGTGTTTTGCCACTTTCACAGGCAGGTCACCAAATACATTCTGTTTGTGTTTGCAAATGCACAACAGTTGCCAGATGTTATATTGATCTCTACAACTTTTAAAATATTGATTTGTTAAAACAGAAATTAGAGACATCTAATAACACTAACTTTGGTATCACTGAAAACACAACGCTGCTTTAAATAGGTTAAGAAAGACGGGTATTACAAAACATGATAGATGGTATTTAAAAGTAGCAGAGACAAAATACTTGAAAAATATTTATTTTCTACGCTGTAGTAAGGTAATAATACTTGGAAGCAACTTAAATTGTGTTCTGACTACTTGATTCGGGTTTGATGACTACAGTGCATTTGTCCACCAATCACAAACCAAAACTGGCACCAAAGAATTAAGGTCAGATCACTTCAAATGTAAAAAAGGAAAAGATTAGCAGATTTAGGATTTCCTATGCCATCTTCTCTAAAAGCTTGAGGTGAGACATCAGTGCTTTCCTATGTTTTGGTTTGGGTTTTTGTTTGTTTGTTTTTCCCCATCTGTTACACATTACACAACCCTATTACATAAACTTCCTGTGCAAAATATATTAACTCCCTTGCAAAAACACGCCTGTGGATCCATCACTTACCTGCAAATACATCTACAGGTTCAAGCTGTTAGCTGACAAAATAATGGGGAACAAATAAATAGACAGGAGTATAGCTCAATACATTCAATTCACAATTTTTACTTGAAAAACATTCTTGATTCCTTTTTATAGTAATTCAGAAATATAATAACTTGAACATTTTGATACCCTCATGGAAAATGTGAAAAAAAAATCCAAATTCCTTCTGTTTCAGCCAAAATAATGGAATAAGGAACTTATACTATAGATTCCTCTTGATGTAATCATGCACAGGTAAATTTTATGAAGTAAGCTCTTAATCAGCATCATCAGCTGGTCATCTGTCACACTGGATGAACAGTCAGAGCATATCAAATTCAGAAGCTTAACACATGAACTGAAAATATACAGAGTATTTGTAAGAAATAATTTTTTGTATAACGGTCAGAAAACGAAAGCTCTTGTGATACTCACAAGATTAATTTAGCCCAATAGTATATACTAAAAGAAATTAACGTGTGTTTCTCATTTGCCCTACTGCTTTAACAGAGTTGAACAAATCTTTCATACCTATCTCAAAGTCTTAAAATATACTGGGTTTACCACAATTTAGTAGAGTTCATTCAGCACAATTCAAGTACATGAATCTGAGACCCTAGTAGGTAGCTGCATCGAACAGTGCGATAGAGGCTAATACATATACTTAGATTAGTAGCTGTGGGCAACAGTAACAAAAATATTTTATATAGAGAAGTCATTTCATTTATGAAATCACTGTTCATCCTGAATCCACAGTTTAGACAAATTACTTCAATGTAAAATGACTATAAAATGAAAGAACCAAAAATAAAAGTACATCACAAACAAACCAAATGTGTGAGTGAATAAACAAAAGAACCAAATATTGTGAAAACCAGCTTATAGTTTTGCATATTTTCACATTTCAGTTTAATATTTCATTAAATTATACCATTATGTAATAAGCAACTGAATTTCTGCTTTTATCAATGTCATTTCCTTCTCCTAAGCAAAGGATTGCACCATCAGACCTGTCTATTAGCTAATTAGCTAAATTACTCATTTTAATAATTAATGATTCAGACTGCCCTGTTCTGCTTGCATTAAACAAATACATTTAAGATGCTCTACAGGTCAGTGTACTTTGTAAATGTAAAAAATAACAAGCTAGACAATTTTCTAGTGATAATAAGACAGAAAAGTGGTTATTCTTATGTAAAGGACTCTTAGATAAACAATGCTAAAGTGAACAATGGCAAACAATGACAATTAGAGCTTACTAAAACATCTTCTGGAAAAGCCCAGATTCCAATTACCATGATTTTCTTTCACATTAATATTCAATGACATATTTTAAAGCCCACTGGCACAAAGATGATAATTTTTTTCATAAAAACATGTATTTCCATCTGAAATGCTATAATGTACTCTCTCAACTCCTTTTATCATCACAACTGCGTTCTAGGGTCATCTAAAAATAACACCCTCTTACTAAAAAGCGACCATCTTTGTAGATATTGTGAATCATATATGATTATCTAAAATAAGACTCTAAAATGTTTCAATATGTTTCAAAGTACCAAAAAATCAAAGGGTTGACAGTTCCCAAAATGCCTGTTGATCATACATTAAGTAGTGCAGTAGGCTGAGGCTGATTCAAAAACTTGACACATACGTCTGTTAAATTCAGTGTTTGCAGCTTAGGACCAAAGACAAACTTCAGATTTTCCAGCAAGTCTGAAAGCAGCATGGAGTATTCTTGAAGAACAATTTAAAGGAATTCTATGTTCAGTATAGAATTGTATTTTGTTTCAAATTTATGTATAAAAATTTTAATTATTGGTATCAGAATATTCCATTGCACACTATGACTGTAAGTAGAACAGTAAATAACTGGCAAGATTCTAATCTTTTGCTAGAAAAATCTCAAACCTTCTTCCTTGTAGAGTAAGACTGGATAGTATATGTTGACAAATGAGGAAAGAATAATTGCTTTGTTACTTTTTTTTTCCCCAGGTTGTAACTTGAAATTTGGCAAGGAGAAGCAATGAATAGTAAAATTTAGACTTGTCTCTTCAGGGCAGAGGTGAGAATAAAGGACTTTCTAGTGGCACATCTCTAATGTTTATAGTTCTGTTTCTTAAAAACTCCTAAGGCATCTGACAGTTTATGGCTCTACCAAAAGATATGGAACAAAGAATTTAGGATGTTTTTAAAAAAAACCCATACTTTTGCATGCTAATGCGAGGTTGGCAAAAGAAGATGGAAGAGATAGTAAAATGGACAGCACTAGGAAGGAGAAGCAAGCAATGAAAAAAGTCAAGAAAGAGGCACAAATTCCAGACCTCCTTCATGCCCTCCTTTCCCACACAGAATTTTTTTTTTTTTTAACTTTTTTTAATCCTCTACAGCTGTGTTAAGAGGTCTGAGTCTCAGATGGCTTCCAGTTACAGGTCTGAATTGCAGACAAGATTATGGTGCTGCTCATACAAACAGGGAAAGTATTTACATACAAAAAAAAAAAAAAAAAAGAAGATGGAGACAAAGACTAAGAAAAGTTTTGGACATATTCACATTAAGCTGAATAACTTAATATACATAAAGAGATATGAAAGACACAGGTTACAGCTGAAGTGCAAGGATTTGACTATAGGAATGAAAAACTTTTACTGGGATGACAAAATCAACTAAACATATCTTCAGGCAAGTATGATATATCAGGAAGTGCTGCTAATCATTATTTGAGCTAATGTGAGAGCTGGAAGAAATTCAAGCTGACTTAAGACAATCTGACCTCAGGACAACTTTGTCCACTTGACTGCTACAGAAAAAAAATAATCAGATTTTGTTTAGAAGTTAAAAAAATTCTATCATTGGAACATATAGGAAAAATTCTGAAATTATTTTAAATGACTTCTTCAAAGATAGTAATTTAAAATATAAAAATAATTAAGGCCTAAACAATTAAATAGAACAAGATTTAGAATACAGCCCTCCTTTTCCTTTTGCAACAATTTCTGTGAAAATCAAGTTTGACAAATAAGAAATCATATGCTATTTGACAATGTTACTGCGGATAAAGTTATTTTATTTAGCTCCGTTAAAGTATTTCCACAAGTGTGGTTTCTTTTTTTTTGTTTGCTTATTATTTAAATAAGAACATTTAGCAAGTATGCTTCAGTATTCATATTGTTATAAAAGAGCTTGATAGAAGCTCAAAAACCAGAACATAATGTGAATTTAGTAATAGAAATTTAGTAATGAAAAATTAAAGTAAAACTCAGAAGACTAAATTTCCTGAATTTGATAAACACTAAGGTCTATGCACCTTGGAAATGTATTGCTGTGTCTTACTGTATGATTGCTCTTTTTGATGAAAAAAGTCTAATGTTATTTCAGAGCTAAATAAATCTCTATTTCGCATAGAAAAAAAAAAACAAAACAAAACAAAACAAAAAATCATTACCAGAGTAGACCCACTGGAGTTATCACCAACAAGACCCTTTAAGGGAACACTAACTACTATGTGGAAATGTCAAGTGTCTCCAGTGGAATCATTTGTTAAAATGAATTTCCAGTTCACCGGAAACAAGGAATTTTGTGGGCCTTGATCTGACTATTCTGAACTACCCTTTCTAAAACATACAAAACCCACATGTTTGATAGGACGTGTTTGATAGGACAAGGGGTAATGGTTTCAAGCTGAAACAGGGTAGGTTTAGATTAGATGTAAGGAGAAAATTCTTTACGATGAGGGTGGTGAAGCACTGGAACAGGTTGCCCAGAGAGGTGGTGGAGGCCCCATCCCTGGCAACATTCAAGGCCAGGTTGGACGGGGCTGTGAGCAACCTGATCTGGGTAATGGTGTCCCTGCTCACTGCAGGGGGGTTGGACTAGATGACCACTAGCGGTCCCTTCCAACCCAAAACATTCTATGATTCTATGATTGTATGAATTTTTGAAAAAAAAAATCAAAACAATTTTTAGTTAATAAACAACAATTACTATTAGAAGTTTCACTTGTAAATTTACAAACCTAACAAGGCCGACAGGGAAGGTCATTTTAGCATTTTCATGGTATCTACCCCAAATACTAAAACTATACTACAGCCTAAAGTGAACACTGTAAGATAACCACAGACAACTAAGCATCAAGAATGAGATTCAGGTGGCATGGAGATCATTAAAGCCAAGTCTTGGGGGAATCCTAAAACTTAACAGCTGATAGTTGAAATAATTAGTGTTGTTTCCAAAAACATATTCTTTCTTTCTGATATACTTTCAAATACATAAAGAAATTCAAGCACCCATGGAAGGTAATCTATCACAGATACAAAATTCTACCATTTAACTTCACTTTTCAGGCTGATATCATAAAGAAAAAGCCAAATAAAGCACTTATTCTTGGGAGTTCTGCTTAGCACAAAACAAACGCCCTGTAAAATGAATCACTGGCAGTTCTCCTGTGATTGTGTGTGTTGCATACCAGTATCTTTCTCTCCCTATCACCTTCTCTCTGCTTCCATACAGACAACCATACACTCGGGACGATGTAGTAAGTCCAAATACCAGGCCCAAAATAGACCATAACAAGAGTCCAAGAACAGAATGTAAGAACAGATGAAGAACAGAGCTATATAAACTGACAAATTCATCACTTTACAGTGACAAATAAGAGGTCTGAGGAGTCGGAAAAGCCTGGTAGGGCCTGCTCCCGAAGGGCGGGACTGAGGAACGCATTCCAACTTCGGCCTACGCGGCCCTCTGTCAAACACAACCAAGAAGTCCCACCAAGCTTTACATCCTCATTTTACAGACACTCAGTATCACACACCCAGATGCACACAATGTCACAACATGCCATAATCTCATGGATGCAATATGTGAAACCTAGAGGAGACAGCAAGCTGTGTTTTATTTAGTTGTTGTGGTTCAGCCCCAGCCAGATGCCAAGCACCACGCGGCCAAGGTGGGATGGGGAGAGAATTGGGAAAAAGAAAAGCAAAACTCATGGGCTGGAACAACAGCAGTTTACAAGAGAAGGAAACCCACCGTGCCCACTGCGGCAGTAACAACAACAGCGCGTACCTACCACGCGTCTCACGGCTCAGGCCAAGCCACTTGACCTCCGGACCAAGGATTGCCCCAAGACCATCTTATTTAGCAAAATATGCACGCAGATATTTTTCAGAGTCAACGGTTGTGGTAATCTAGGGATCAGGCACAAGAAAAATCTTATTTAAAACATTTATACTTTTGGTTGTTTTGTTGTACAAAACAGCAGCAATCAACAGTGCAATATTTCTTGACTAATGCTCTTGTTATCTATAAATATACTTTTTTTTTTTTTTTTTAAGATCACTTTCATCAAAAATAAAAGAGACTAACAGGGATTTCTATACATGTAACTCTTGTAGGAATGTCCTCATGCCAAACGGTAGTGTTTTGTGAGAATAAAACTTTGGAGGTAATCAACAGTAAACACTCTGGAAGTACAAGCACATTCAATGATTCTTCATATCACAGAACAAGTAATCACAATTTAAAGAGAGGGATTTTTTCAGCTCTCTTAAGAACCTGACTTCTGCTTACACTGGTGTTGCTCTGACCTGCCACACAGAAAGTAGCAGCATCACCTATAAGAAGTGGTTTACGAAGTATGATGTAGAAATCATGGAAGTCTTTATATGAAAATACCTTGGAACTCAATGCCTTGTAAAACGAGTTTACATGACCATTTCTCAGAATGGCATAACAAAAAAATAAGAGGCAAATCACAATCTTGCTAATTTTTAATTAGAAACTGCATGAGCACAACATCTCTTACAATCCCACTCATCACCAGAAAGTAGCCGCCACCTCTATGGCAGTAACTCAAAGATCCGTGTGTCTGTTCTGAACTGAAATCTTACTGACTCCAAGGCCTCCTCACAGAGGTCCAGTCATCAGCCAAAGGTGAATATGACCAAGCAGTACTCTTGCAAGCCCTTCAGTAATTCCTAATCCTCTCCCATTCTCTGTAACATAACTCTGCTGCCCCTCAGGCTATACATTCACAGGTTATTCTTTCAGTAGCCACCTTTGACTGAGACCTGCCTACACAGTAGTATGTGGCTCTCTGACCACCTACCCAACCTACACTCCTCTCAGCCAGGCTTTATGTCATACCTTGAAAATTGCAGCACCCCATTATCTGGTACTGACAAACACTGAAAAGATAATTTTCTAGTCCTTTGGCCTGACCATGTACCTATTCCTTTTCATCCATTCAGACTTCCATATTTTTTTACACTGAACATAAATAATGTGTCTTCACTCTGAAGGCACCAACCCTTCACAATCTTTTGTAACCACAACCAACACCTTTTAATTCAGTATCAAAATTCTTTCAAAATTCCCTTAATGTCTAGAACTTATCTGTTACCAATTGACTTTGAGCAGGGGGGTGGACTAAATGACTCCATAAGACTCTCCAATCTGAATTACTTTATGATTTTGAATTTTCTATCAAACGCTTCTGTGCTTTCTGTCGTATTGCTGTAACAAATCAATTATTCTCCCTTTAATTCTACTTAAACATTCAGTTTTGTAGCACCTACAAAAACTCAGTATGTTTAATCTGAGTTGTACTGACACAACTGCTTACATAGCTAACCAATACCATGTCCTCTAGGGTCTCTGTATTTTCCCATATCACCACTTAACAAATGCTTGGATCGCAAACTCTCCGAAGCTCTGCTTCCAGTCTGTTAGCCACAGACAGCCCTGGTCAATAGCAAGAACTTCTGAACACTATAACAACATAAATAATAAACAAACAAAAATCAACTCCCAGATTTAAGATGCACACTATCTTGAAACATACCTTACATTCTCCTGAATATCAACAATTTACTGTGTATTCACCACTGTATCACCTCTTGTGTTACTACAGGCTAATTTTCATAGCTCCTAATCCTTTGCACAGAGTTTATTTCTATCTCAGCAACAACATAAATTAGTTTTATCTTTTATTACTTGTGTTCAAGCGGTAGTTTCCAAGGTTTTCTTAATATAAATCTACAATGCAGAAGTGGGAAGTGATGTGGGACCTGTCACACTACATGGGGCATGTCTGAAAAATCAGGTTTCATGACTGGGTGCAGTCTGCAACATACTGGACATTAGAGAAGTTCACAACCTGTTAAAGCTCTGGTGCATACAGGACCATTTTAAAAAATCTGAGTGTCCTGCCGAGATGCTTTTATTCTCCCTGGAATGAGTCATCTATGTAAATGTAAAAATATTTAATCACAGATTCCCTCAAAGTTAAGATCCCAGTTCTGTTTCAACCTACACATCAAAACAACTACCATTATTTGCCATTCTCTTCCAGAAGGGATGTATTACAGTTGCCAACACCTATAGAGTTAGTCTTGCAAGAGAAGACGACATTTAGCTTTGGTTTTCCACCAGGAGTGAAAACTTTGAAAAATCCTTTTCATTCTAGGAGTTTAACATTTTTCAGGCTAAAGTTGGAAGGAATTTTACTCTTCATTCCTCATTTCACAGGTAATAGGGCCCTGAGATTTTTATCACCATAATCAATCTGAAGTATAGTATCTGTAGGTCATTGGGAATAGATTTATTGTAAAAACTTCTCACATTAGTAAACGATTGCTCCACTTCTTCCTAAGTTAGTGTGGCATTTTAGCCCCAGCTGGCAACTAAGTACCTACCACACAACCAGTTGCTCACCTCCCCCTGCCCCCAGGAGGGATGGGAGAGAGAACTGGGAAAAAAAAAAAAACAAACAAAAAACAACAACTTGTGGTTTGAAATAAAACCAATTTAATAGAACAGCAAAGGAAGAGGAAATAATTATAATAATTATACTGATTAAAGAATACACAAAAAACCCTAATGGATGCATAATGCTCACCACCCAGAGATCGATAGTCCCCAAGTAGCAATTCCCGCCCCCTGGCCAACTGCCCCCAGTTTATACACCGAGCATGATGCCACATGGTATGGAACATCCCTTTGGCCAGTCCGGGTCAGCTGTCCTGGCTGTGCCCCCTCCCGGCTCCTCCTGCACCTCCTCGCTGGCAGAGCACGGGGAGCTGAGAAGTCCTTCACTTGGTACAAGCACTACAACTATTTATCAGCAACAAGAAACGTCAGTGTGTTATCTACATTATTCTCATACTAAATCCAAAAGACAGCACTACACCAGCTACTAGGAGGAAAATTAACTCCATCCCAGCTGAAACCAGGACAGGTAGTACAGCGTTTATTCTGAGCAGAGAGAAAACACTTCTTCATACATAGTCGCACCACAGTTTCCAGGATGAGTACTGGAAATTAGAAATAAATAAAACTCCTTCACATTATTAGAGGGCAACAGTCAGCCAATTCAGACTGCTTTTCACTGAAAAGTTGAGTTCTATTACTTTCAGCCAGAGAAAGTCTTAATGGGCTTTGTCTTATCTACAGCAGTAATTTCATGACTCCTGCTTAAATATGTTTTGCAACCAATGGGGAGCATTTTCCAAAACACTGCAGTAATTTACAAGAAGTCCTAACCGACGCAGGACAATTTACAATCCTAAATTGCTTATACACTTTTCTACATCAAGCATTTAGCAAAATGATGTAAATTGCTTTTTCATTAAAAAAAATCATCATCTTAAATAAAGTTTCTTTATTCATAAAATAGTTTTCAGTGCTTTAACTAATTTTCTCTAAAGGTAAAATATTTTTCATTTTAAATTATTGGAGTGGAAAATTGCACACATTTAAAAATTTATGAAAAAATACGTAAGGGTCTGTGGTCTCATAAAATATGTATCATATAGCACCATATTTATTCTACCTACTTGTTAAATTTGCTTAAAGTGCCCCACTGTGATTTGTTTGGCAGAACATGCTTCTTTTTCAAAAAAAGTCTTTTCTGTGTCTTACACAGTGGTATCTATTGGTTGAACTCTGCCAAGGAAACAGAAAGCAGAATATTTCCTGCCCTTATTAACAGAGGATAGCTGCTAGTGGGAATTTAAGCCAGCATTTTTATGAAACCATTAGGGACAACTTAAAACTGAAGACCATCCATTAAACAATATAGTGATAAACAATATAGTTTTTTCACTCAAATAAAAACTTGCATGAAGATATACGAACCTGGAAGGAAAGTTTTAATTCTGTTTAGTAATGAGGTTATTTCAGATAACCCCTATTCAGTAATGAACAAGCTTGGCTTGTAGAAGAAAGTGAAAGCCTTTTCAGTGAAATCTAAATATCAAAGTCCTTCAATAGGATGGCAGGGAAAAAAAAGTTACCCCCTTGGACAGAGTAGAGTTTTTCTTTTCATGTTAATTTAGTAATTTCTACCTCATGCATGCTAATTATATGGTTC
>KL282348.1:9062-31338 GCA_000699545.1 Podiceps cristatus
CACAGTAACGAGCCTCTAGTTGATTTTCTCATGCTGCCCTTTAGCAGCCAGACCCACTTCTTCCCTCTAGGGCATTCTTAAAAAAAAACCAAACCACCAAACAAGAAAAAAAACCAAACCCACACAAAACAGAAAGAAAACCCCACCACAACACAAAGAAAAAAAAAATCCCAGCAATATTTATTCTTTTTATTAATCTATATCAGTTATTTTGCCTGTTCTCTGCAACCACCCACTTGCCAAGGCCTATCCAGGGCTGCAGTGCAGGAGGAGATGTGCTTATGCATCACAGGACTGATTGATCCCTCGAGGAAGTAGCGGTGAGAGGCAATGAAGAGGCGAGTAACAGCTACAAATTGCCGTATCTTGGCTTCTTCAAGAGGGTCTTTTCATTCTTTGATTTTATTTGTTTATGACAGAGTGGAGGAGTGCAAAAGAAAACAACTGATGTCTAAGATTGCGATGTAACATACAACTGATGTCAGGATTCTCGTGTGGATACAGCATATATGTCTGCATCTCTCTATATGCCATAGGAGTCTTGGCTTTGATTTAATAAGCGAGGTCCTGTAACTGTGCTAATGGAGGTGAGGTGGGAGGGAGGGGAAAGGTTAAGGGCTGGAAGGTCAGAGGAGAGATACAGAAGCTGCTATGGGTAATCTGGATGCAGTGTGGAAGGATCTCACGTGAAAGGGAGGGCTATTTCTCACCTCCCTGCCTTCCCAAACACTTTGCTTTGATCTTTGCCAGCAGTAAGCTTCAACCAGCAAAAGACATCAGTGACTACACTGATTCAGATGTTGTTTTTCTTCCACTGGCCTGCCGATATCCCGTGAGTGCCCCGAGCCTGTTAGCTTTCCTTCCACACAGCACCCACTCCCCATTCAGTGCCATCTGTGAGAAAGAAGACGGTGTTGCTATTCTGGCAGGTGAGCAGCAGAAAAAATTACCAGCAGGCGTGGGAGCTGGTGGGGAGAGCACAGACAAGCGAAGTCCAACAGAGCACGTGGGGACAGAAGGTGGAGAAACACAGGGTCAGGAGCAGCACTTGGAGACCCGGCGTGGGAAAGGGGACAGGCAGCGGCTCTAGAGGGGCTGGGCACATGCTGTAGCTGGAGTTACTGGGGAGGTTTTGCTTTCTGAGGGCTCTGCCTTCTGCCCCAATGCAAGCTGGAGCCTGCCGCTGCCTCCGGTGCGGCAACCGGAGAGCCAACCCTCGGTGCTCAGGGCAGGGGATCCCCTGCATGGGGTGGTTATTGCCAACTGCCGTCGTGCTTAACACAGCCTGCAGCCCTCTCGCTGCTGCTGCGACAGTCCCAACGTGCCACTGTGTTTTCCCCTTAGCCAGCCTCACGCAGCAGGACACTTTGCATCCTTATTGCATGATAAGCATGTGCCATTTCTATATGGCTTATCGCATGATGCACGTGAGCGGGTGGCTGTGTGTTGGTCCTGAAATGGGACCATTTGGCCAGGGAAAAGGGAGACAGCAAATGCTGAGATGTAGACCTCGGTGGGGTGAAGGTTAGCTGGAAAGGAGGTTCCTGTTGAAGCATATGTGGCGGGGGAGGCTTTGGGGTGACCGCCCGATCGGTGTCTAGCAGGGACCCAGATCAGCAGGGAAACGGGGACAGGTCTGGGCCGCCAGCGCTGTGTCTGCGAAGGGCTGAAGCAGCCAACGGAGCCACAGCTGCGAAAGAGGCCTGGCCTGCAGGGAGTTCAGGAGAAATGTCTTTGTGCAGAAGGTGATTAATGTCTTTAATGAACTACCAAAGGAAGTAATAGAAAGCCAAGCCACACATGGCTGCAGTGGGGGAAGGGGCCAAGGGGACGTTGCTGTTGCAGGCAAGGACGGGGAAGCGAGCTGTGGCACAGCCTGTGCAGCGATGCCATTTCCAGTTCACTGTCCCAGAAAAAGTCAGGCACAGCAACTGTCCCTAGTCTGTCCCGAGCAAAGGCAGAGCTGAGTGCATTTCATGGATTTAATCAGAATTAATTCAGTCTTCCAGCCCGTCCTGGTTCTGTGGTCTTTTCTGCTCAGCTTGTTATGGCTGTGCCAACCAAAACCCACTGTCTGCAGCTTCGAAGTGTGGGGATGGTGATCTGGGAGTCCCCGTACTCCTCTCCTGTGGGACAGCAAAGGGACAGGCTTTGGGGAGAGCGGAGCCTCGCTGGAGGCTGGGACCTGGATTTTAGCTTAGGCTGACAGGCGTTAAGAGTCATCACTTGTTTGGGAACCCATGAGAAATGTGTGGATGAACTGAGGCAGATTTCTAACATTGAGTCATCTATATCATAACATCCTCCACCTCAGCAGCCTTGTGTGCCAGACTCAGCAGAGACCTCAGAGGAAGCAGATACCAGCACCTCTCCTGAACTCGCAGAGCCCCACGTGGTCCCGGAGCTTGCAGGAGGTCGCCCGTTCGCAGTCACCCGCAGACTAGAAAACCAGCTCTTCACATTCCCAAACGTGCCCATGTTTATGTGCTAATAATTAAGGGGGCAGCAAGTTCACCATGCAGCCCCTGGGCAGGAAAGAAAGCTCCTAGGTTTCTACCCCTGCTTCCAGAGTAAACACACACCTTCAGAGATGTGCCCTTCCCCAAAAAGCCCATATCGCCTCTCCTTATGGAGTAGTGAGCACTAGTTTGGGGTTGTCCTGGTTTTGGCCGGGACAGAGATAGTTTTGTCTCCAGCAGCTCCTGTGTTTTGGATTTAGTGTGTGAAGCACGGTGCCAGCACGCGGCTGGTGTTGGTGCTGGTGAACGATCAAGGACATTTTGCAGTTTCTCAAACGTTTTGCATCAAGTGTGGCTGATGTGCAGGTGCAGAAACCTGGGAGGGCACGGCCAGAATAGTTGATCCAAACTGGCCATATTCCATTCCAGAGTATTCTATACCATAGATGTCAATTCCAGTATAACTGGGGGTTGGCTGGTGGGCCAATTCCCTTCTTGTTCCTTTTCTCCCCCTTTTTTTCATTTATACAGGCTTGCTCTGTCAAAGAGGAAGCTCTCATTCAAGCATCATCTCAGTTTTAGTGAGGCTTAACAGCCACGCTGAAGTGACAGCGTCTCCGATAACAGCTGTCAGTTAAGATACTATTCCCAAACTTCTCTTCTCAGGAAACTTTAGTCCATCAAAGCTTGTTCTCAACTCAAGTCCTTACACGTGTACTCAGCACAAATGCTGGATGTATTGTCCCCTAATTAATCTTTTCCTTCCTCTGCGAAGCACCAGGTAAAGCAACAGAATTCAAGTTTATCAGGTCAGTTCTGCTTTGTCAGATGTCTGTGGAGGGACAGAGGAAGAGAGGGGAAGAACCAAGCCCAAGCTTGACCCAGGGTGCTCGTGCCCTGCTGCTGCTTATATGCCTTAGCAGCATCCTTAAGCAGCAGGTCCTAAGTCCTTAAAGCACGAAGAAGGGAATTTGTCTCCTCCAACTTTTCTGGTTAAGGATTAGTTGCCCTCATCTAAGCTACTCTGTAATCAGCAGAGAGCCCTCCAGTGAGCAATCCTTTTGTACTGCCTTAGACACCCATCTTACTACAGGAGGAATTGCCCTCCAGAGGTGCCTGTTTATCTCTCTTGTCGATATGGGAAGCCAAGGTGACAAACGTGGCTTAGACAGCTGACTATGAGACCTTCAGAGGTAGTTAATACATCTGCAGACTCCTACCCAAAGTGTCTGCAGCTGCATTACGTTCTTCTGCTAATTCCTCAATACTCTGCTGAAGTTGATACCTCAGCAGTACCAAATATTTTCCTGCTCTCCCTGCGAGCAGCCTGTAAAGGCTTTGATAAAAGCAGGTGTCACATCGCAAACAGGCAGTTTGCAGTTGTGCTATTCTGAAGTATCACTAAAAAGCAATGAAAACATATGTTCACGGCATAGAAACTGCTCTTCTCAGATTCACCTTCTGTATTTTGGTACAGTAATGCAGTGGCCCCTCAAGGGCAGGGGCCTGCCGTCATCCTGAGACGTGCTCATCCTCTTAGTCTCTTTTACTTCTCACTTTTCGTGGGCTCACTGGTGGCAGTAGTGTTTGCAGGGCTCTAATGACGATTCCCAGCTTTTCTTTTGCTGTCTTTAAGCAGATGTCTCTCCCTCTTTCTGTCAATGTGCTCCTGGCTGACAGTGCCTTTCCCTAGGAGTAGGCCCCTGGGGATCATAGAGCTGGTATCATCAGGGGAGGAAAGCATTCAGATGCTAACTGTCGTGTTTTCAAAATAGTACCCGGGGATTTGACTGAGCAATCCCCACTAGCTCTCACGGGAAGAGCACAGCTAAGCCCTTCGTGGCACTGGAACAACCAACTTTGTGAGCTTTTTTTGGGGGAAAAAAAAAAAAAAAAAAGCTGTTTGGCCAGAACAAAATAAAAGTAATTTCTAAAGTACCATCCTTTAGCAGATGAGCCAAATCAGACCCAAAACCCTGAATCAAAACACACCTGAAAATCTTGGGGATACTCTGAATCCCACCCTGCTCTGCTCCTGAGCTCTGATTGCCATTTGACAGCAATCTCAGAGGAGTGTGATAGAGATGTGCATCCAGGTTTCCTGTTTCAAACCTATCTTTGGAGGGAAAGTAAAAGTGTGAATCTAAACCAGCAACACAAGCAGGACAACTTTGAAAACAAAACTCAAAAAAAAAAAAAAAAAATCCTCCCCCTTGGCTGCCAGGGCTGTGCAGGGAAATCTAGAGCAGTGTTGTGGAGGGAATCGGGGTCGGGATGGCTGAGGTAGAGCATCCTCCTCCGGTGGGACCGCGGGAGCCTTTGGCATAGGTTTGTGTGTCTCATCGCTGTCTGCGTTAATCGAGCTGTGCGAGGGCTGCAGCCGGGGGAATGCGGTGCCTTGCTGTAGGACTACGGGCGTTCATGCCATAGGATGGTGTGCGTCCGGAGCTGCAAGAGGTGCTGCAGACGTGTAGCTTGCAGGGGTGAGATTTGCAGTGTTTTTTCTGGCTAACCTTGCCTGCAGCCAATGCAGCGAATTATTCCCTTTCAACAACAGTAAATTTACATTAAAAAAAGGTTCCATCAAAAGGAAATCACGCTTGACAGTCTCCCTTTAGCCACAGGAGAGCAGCAAGCAGACCGGCGCAAGAGGCTGCCTTCCCACCCCTTGCTGAGTGTTCTGTGGTTTTGGCATTGTGAAAATGGGAAGCAGCTGTAAGCCCTTCGGATCACAAATGGATCCAGGAGTCTGCTACCCCTGCTAACAACTCATTTATTATCAGGGAGCAGACCGTTTTCTCCGAGCCAGTGCAATCTATCATTTCTTAAAGATGCTGTGTGAGATTGAAAGAATTTGCTTTAGAGTTGGCAGCTGGAGGCCAGCAATGAGTCCATCTTTGGGAAGAAATCTTTTCCCTCACTGGGATTTCTTTTTCCCAGCTTCAGATGGAGCAGTCCGTGGGTACTGCTGCGCAGGGCAGGCAGGGAGCGGGAGGGCCAGCCGATGCCCTCTTTCATCTGAAAAGTTTCAGAGCATCCCTGCTCTGAAAAATTCCTTAAGAGAAATGAGGGCCCTTGCTTCTCTGTGCTCAAAATACTGATGAAGGGAGGGTTAAGAGACTATTCCAGCCCTCTTGCGTGAAACCCATACATGCAACTCCAGGCAGGTTAAGTCTGCCACATACAATATCGCACCCACAATCAGCACCTGTTGCTTCCTGGTCTGGATTTCATGTTGCTTTAGCACAGTGCCACTTCCTCTGCCATGTCAGCCCAGTTGCTCCCCCAAAGTGTGGGGTTACACAGTGGGAAAGGGGCTGTGCGGCCACGCTGCAGCCCCAAACAAGTCCCTGCACCCAGAGAGCTCCAGTCAAAGCAGCTCTGCCAAGGGTGCTTCCCTGTCGTTTTGCCCGGTGCAGCGGGTGAGGGTCCCGTGGGGTCTCCTGTGCAGATGTTGAGTGGTCTGATGTGGGCACTCCAAATCCAGCCCTCCTTTGCTATAGAGAGCAGTGAGGTGGTGAAAGCCCATGTTAATTATGCTCCTTGCAGCAGCTATGAGCTCAGACCGGTGGTTTTGGCTGCTGTTATCCTCTGGCTGCTTAAAATCCCAGGCTCCCAATGTGCTTCAAGGGAATTTACTGTCAGAGTCAGCGGGAGAGATGGTAAGATGTGCCAGTGCGTGTGGCAGCCTTGGACCGGAGATGAGGTGCCCCCAGGTGATGGAGCACTGTGACCCTCTGGAGCTATTTCTCTCTGTTTTCATGTTCGGTTGATGTGGTTTAACCTTTCTTCCTTTAATTTGCACTCATTAATTATTCTAAGCAAAGCCAGCATTTGTCTTAATTTTGGTTTGTTTTTTTAAACATCTTTTCAGTGCGAAGGGAAATCAGGGCTATACGTACTTGGTTCTGCACTATTGGTTTCCCAGATTGTGGATCAAACCCTTTCTAAAGAAGATTCACTTGATCCAAAGGCATTCAAGGGGATTTTGCAGTCAGTGATCCCACCGCTCGTGTCTTTACCTTTCCTGCAGATTTTGCCCAGCAACACTATGCTCCACCCTGATCTTTGTTCATTCTCCCCTTCCCTGCAACAGGATTTTCCTCTTGGTGGTTCTGCTGCTGCTTGTGCCTGGAACTGTTGCACGACCTGTGCTTAAAATGTCACGACCATCTCATGGCTGTCATGGTTCCTGCAGTTCACTTGTTGCCTCTTCCTGCTGCCATGAGTTTAGTAAGCTCTCACAGCAATGTTTCAACGCTGTACCAAAGATTTTACCATTATTTACCAAATATTTGGGGTCCTGATTGTTAGCTTAGGCGTGTAAGTAGCAAAAATCAGATATTAAGTGATATAGTGTGTTCTAAGTGTTTTTGTGGGTCTGGTTTGAGCGTAGCACAAACAGGATTAATGGATTTTTATTTTATCCAAACTATTTTTTTTTTTTTTTCCTTCTGAAAGAACAAGCCAAAAGCAGGATTGCAGCTCAATGATTTTCTTTCACGGATGGTGTGTGTTTCTGCTCTTCTGTTCTGTGGTGATGTTGCTGTCTGCTGCAGAACAGGCTCTAACGGCAGCTAAACCGGGATTGCTCCCATGGTCCTTCTTCCTCCTGCCCATGCATGGGTGAGCCAGGGACGCTCACCCCACCTCTGGCTGTCTCTGGCTCTGTTACACTTTGGGCAGACAAGGGGAAAGGACGGTGCTGGGTGCTCCCAGCCTGGCTGTGCTGTGGTGGAGGGTGCAGATCTTGCATTGCTGCACCCAGCTCCTCCTCTCTGGCTTGGTTTGGCACGGTGCTGTGGGATGCCTCGTGTGGGAGCTGATCCCTTTCCCCACATCCTCATCCCTCCCAGGGAGAGATCTTGTTTTGGGATCTTACATTGGTGTCATGCTTTGTTTTGTGGCTTTTTTTTGGGAATCTCCTGACAAGGTCAGATGACTGAGGAGCTCTAATGGCTTCTTTGTGGCATTTCTAATGGATTCACATTGCAGCAGGGGAGGTTTAGACTGGATATTAGGAAAAATTTCTTTACTGAGAGAGTGGTGAGGCATTGGAATGGGCTGCCCAGGGAGGTGGTGGAATCACCCTCACTGGAGGTGTTTAAGGAATGTGTGGATGAGGCATTGTGGGACATGGTTTAATGGGCAGGGTGGTGTTGGTTGATGGTTGGACTTGATGATCTTACAGGTCTTTTCCAACCTTAGTGATTCTGTGATTCTGTGATTTCTTTTCTCAAGAGTGAGAGGAAAAAAATGTGCCAGGGGATACACTAAGACATCAGTGGTAAAAAAGAAAGAAAAAAATGTCTTGAGAAAGAAAAAGAGAATTGAATTTTAGGCAAGTTGTAGAATTAGGGACAGATGTTAAATGGGAACTGAAGGCTTGTGGCAAGTGCATTAGAGGCAGCTTCTAATGTGTTCTTTAAATCAACATTTGTTGCAGTTTGGCCCCATCCACAGACAGCAGCTAAAGCATGCAGTGAAATGCCTCCCCTGATCCTGTGTCCCGTCACTCTAACCGTGAGGCTGTGCAATTAGTGAAGGCACCGGCATGAAGACAGACAAAGTCTGAGGTCCTCAAAGAGCAGCACCTGCTGCATTGGGCCGTGTAGGCTTTTCTGCAAGGACTAATCACTTCTCAGACATGTCCTAACATTAACAGAGCCTTTGACTTCAAGCCTCAGATGACCTACCTGTGCCTTTGAGACCTTGGCTGTCTCAGTGGCTTTTCTTTCTCTTGTGTGTGAGACTGAATATGAAGGGTGGCTTTAGGGGGAAGTTACATCTTAAGGGTTTTTTGGATACTCTCCCATCCTGGTGATTATTTTCTGCTTTTTTTTTTTTTTTTTTAATTAATTGTGAGACTGAACCGGGGGGAGTGGGAAGGGCTGGCATTCATGAGGCACCACTGAAGCCATGCTGCGAATAACTGGAGCCCCCTCTGATTCAGCAGCATCCATTTAGGTGAAAAGGGCTGTGTGATCAGAAGGGGGGATGTACTTTCTGTGACTACCAGGGTTGATAAATAAGTACAGAGAACACTTGCCCATGGGAGAGGGCACGGCTTTGCACTTCTGGACAGTCCCACATTGGCCTCATTTTCTTGCTTAGGGTCACGTTTACAGTCCTTGCTCTTCCTGATGAATCTGATCCCCCTTTTTTTGGGGGGGATGTCCATAGATCCCTGGCAAGTGGTAACGGCCATCTGGTTGTTACCCAGAGCTCTCCTGTGTTTGTTGGCACATGAGTAGCAGGGGATGACACCTCGGAAGTGATGAGGGAACTACTCTTCTCCTGGAAGCACTAGGCAGCATATGGGTAAAGGCCATGTAAGCGCTTGAGTGGGTGAACGGAGACTACCTCTGCATGGAAGATCCTTGGGAACATTTTCCCCCAAGCAGACTTTGCCATGGAGCAGCCCCGTAAAGCAGAAGAGCCAAGGGGCCATGCTGAGTGGCCACAGACCATATTATTTGCCATCTGTACTCCCATTGCTGTTATGACAGCAGGAACATGTCCTTCACATTGGCATCTCCGCTCCCTAAGTGACAAGAGGATGATTCACCTGCTTGTCTCAATCCTCATCTTCCTCCCCAAACATAGCGCTGGGGTTTGGCCCGTATGGCCAACCAGTTTAGCTGACACCCTTCGCACCACGTTGCCTTGCCAGAGATGGGACAAGCATAGCACTGGGGGTGAATGCTGACATGACTAAGCCATTTTGGAAGATAAGGGGCTGAACCAGCTCTCCTTCACCCCTGCTACCACAGGGAACTGCTTAATCTCCCGATGGGAAGAAATTCACGGAGGTGCATTTAAAAGACTAACCCCTGCATGGAGGAGGACGGCTTCTCTTGATTTCACTTTTGTGTAGCACCAGGTGGCCTCGTGGTGGGTGAAGCTTTTCAACTCAGCCAATGTGCCCTTAATTTTCTTTTTTTGGTCTTCGAAGCCTGAAGAAAGATTATCAATAACTCTCAACTGAGCGAAGCCTTTCTTCTGTTCACAAACTTCCTTAGGGGGAAAAAAAAAAAAAAAAAGGTTAAAGGCTGTGGATCCTCTGCTTGTCTGAGACAAGCCTGACACCCTGCTAGAATTAGGTCTTCGTTAGATAGAAAGCTATTGAGCAAGTGGCTTTCTCCTTCTGCATGTCTTTCAAGCTTCCTTTCCACTCCACATAAAGAAGGCAGTTTGGAGACACTTCCCTCCCAAAGCATTTAACCGGTTATAACTGGAAACCCACCAGGACTTTGAGGAGTCTGGTCAGTCCCTGGGATCACCATGAACCATCCTTGACCTAGACAGAGTTAAGGAAATGTCTTCATGCCCACATTAAAACAACCGAAAATTAATTCCTTTGGTTTTGCTTCTCCCAGGTCAGGACCTTCCATACCAAAAGACTAGATGCAGCTCAATACAAGTTTCCCAGCAGACCCAAGGCAGATTTGCTGGAGACATTGCAAATCAGGGAAAAATGTATATTCTGTTTTGCTTTCCCTGCTGTGATTTAGTAGCAGTGAACGTAGTGAGGCCTGGAGTTTTCCAATCTGAGTTTGGCAGAGGAAAGGAGAAAATATCTAACCTACTGCAAGAATTATAATTATTGTTAGGTGTTTCTGTGGTGCTACCAAAGTATGAAGTGAATTCTAGGAGGGCTGTAAATAAACGCGTTCTCCCAGAATGTCCTCAGGTTGGACCCTGACACGAGCAGTTGCGCTTCCCAGAGAGACTCCCCTATAAGTTGCAATCAAAACCAAAAATAACTGTGGAGACAGTCAGATGCACCGAAAAGTCAGTATGCCTGATACGATGTCCTCATTGTCCCTATATGGGAAAGCAGCCATTTACTGCCTATAAAACTTTTTTATTTTCTGAGGATATTGGAGGTTGCTGGGGCAAGGGGGGGCATTAGCCTTATTTAAATGCTCAAAATATTTATTGAGGACATGCTTCCTCTATATTCTCTCACGATAGGATGCCCCAAATCCAGTGACACTAATTAGCTACTTAATTTTTTTTTTTTTTATTCCTCCCCCCAGCTATGGCCAAATCTCTCTGGATTTAACAGCACAGCATAGATTTAACAGAAAGTTTAAATGGGAAAAGCATATGAGAGGAGAAATCATAGGATAAGATTCTGTGCCTGTTAACTGATGGCATTTATAAATTATAGCTGAGAGATGTCATATCAATGGAAATGGAAAACAGCTTAGTGGATTATAAAAATACCCTCTATAAACCATTTTAATGCCTAATTTTTTTAAATCTCTTACAGTAGGTGTCATAAAAATGAATTCTAGCAGAAAGGATAAAAATTTTCCCTTGGTAAACTGGCTAGCTGGTGATTAGAGGCTCTCAGGAAGACCAAACTCCTGACTAGGCTGAGGAGCTGAAGTCAGGCTGAAGACAGCAAGCTCCCGTTTCCAGGGAGGTGAGTTTGCTTGCAGGCAAAGCGGATGCAAACCCACAGGGCAAACATCCCCGCAGCAGAAGGTCCTCCCGTCCCAGTGCAGCTTCTCTCAGCCAGGAGGGGAGGAAGGCTGAGGAGCTAGCGGTGGGGCCAGAGTTGTGGGGCAGGGGCTACATCAGGGCTGTCTGGGGGCAGAGCGCCCAGGGAAATCGCAGAGGGACAGCAGCCCAGCAGGGAAGAGCTGAGGTTGCTGGAAACTGCAGCTGTGATGTGAGATACGACGGTGAAAAAAGATGGTTGCGGGATGTCTTGGAAGGAGCTGTGAGGTGGTGATGGACAGAAAAAGACGCATTCTGACGTTTACCAGGCTGCATTGATTGTGGTTCCACCACTTTCTCAGGTATGGAGTATGTTTCAAATTAAACTTGGAGAGAGTGAGCTGCAGCTCTGGTCTGCCCTATGAAACAGATAATTTCGTTGCCTCATGGCCAGTGTTTGCTGCTGCGTACTATTTCAAAGAGGTTGCTACTCCAGGTTTCCCTGCTTGCTTCTTTGTGGCCCTTGAGCACTTTCTGTCCCCTTCTGTGCCTCATTTTGAAAAGCACAGCCAACGCTCAATTCTGGGTTAAGATATTTAAGGATGCAATGTTTTGCAGTACATTTCCAAGCTACTTGTGTAGGAAAGGGTAAATGACCTACCTCTCCCTGTCCTTTCACAGTCTAGTTCCCGGGATGCATTCAAAGGCGCCTATTCTCTCGCTACCTTTGAAGGCTTTGTGTCAGTTCTCCCCATAGATCTTTGTACCTTAGGCCTCTTTTGTGTCCTGCCCATATTATTTTTTTTTTTTTTCCCAGAAGAAGAAATCTGCATGTGGGATAGAAATGGCATTAAGTTTCCCCACGTGAGCTCCCAGCAGAACTGCATTTGCAGTGTGTCACTGGGGCTGTGTCAGGCTATTTCCGCAGGGAGGCAAGATTTAGTGTACGGACTCCAGCCGAGCACCTTACGGCACCAGTGCAGGAAAGGCAATTTACTAAATTAAATTGCACGATACAGGATGTTGAACAGCCTACTTCTGGGTCCTGTTCTCTGCAAGGGACTTCATCGTGACATGAGCTAAAGGGATGAGTAACAGCCTTCAAATTAAAAGTTTACAAAAAAATCTCATGGAGAATAATCCAAGGGCAACCTCCACCCAAGTTCCCCAAGCTTCAGTTGGGTTGGGAGTGTGTTTTCAGTCACAGAGAGATGAGCTGTCTTGCCTCTACATCTTTTCTGTTCTCCTGTATAAACCAACCAAGGGCTGACTATAAAAGGAACTGGAGTCAAAAATGGGATTTATCTGGCCCCTTTCCTTCCTTTCACATCACCTTTTTCCTGTAGATGGTACATGAGTCTCTTCGTCTGTCCGCCTTGCACCAAAAGTACCCAGAGAGACAGAGATCTTTGGGACACTTGATTCACATATAGGTTTTAGTGGGAAAAAACAAAAGGAAGAAAAGGTGGTAAAGGTATTCTGTTTTCAAAGCTTTCTTGTTTAAAACTGGGGGGATTACTCAGAGACAGTACTGGAGTAGTGAGTTCTACAATTTTACAGTGTCACGGTATTGGGGCTTTTTGGTAGCTACCTGTTTTCTGCAGTCAGGTTAATGGTCTCTCGGAGACCATTTTTATTTTTACAGAGAGTTTCCGGCCCAACTGTCTTGGAGGCATGAGCAGACTGTACCCTAAACCTTACAAACCAGACAGCAAATAAGTAGATTTTTCAGTTTATTAGCGCACAGCCCATCAGGTGTTTATTAAAAATCAGAGCCACTGGTTTTGTTGGGTAGCATTGCCTTGCCCATGTAATACCCCAGCAGAGCAGCCGTTTCTGATTAGGTTTTCAGAACCCCTTTTGGCTTGTCATCCCCTAGTAATAGCGACAAACGCTCATGGTCTCTTTACTTTCAAACTAATATACCCGATACCCACTATTGCACACATTCTCTATTTGCTGCCACATTTTTCTCACGCAGTGGGTTGTGAATTCTTTGCATATACCTATAGGTGCCTACCAAGCCAAATGAGAATCCCTTTACTACCTACTTGCGTGGAAGGGTTCCAAAACAATCCTCTGGACTATCCAGTTTGGAGGACTAGAGAAAGAAAACAAAGCTATATTGCTTGGAATTTGGGTAGGAGGGGTTTTTTTTGGTTTGGTTTTTGGTTTGGTTTTCCTACTGGGTGCCTATGTTCCCTCAAGAAGCACGACACCAGGTTTCACCACGTGTTCACATATGTTGGCATGCAGCGATATTACAAGAGGTTCTCCAGTGTGGGGAACAGGTGTAGGCAGAGAGTTGATTCATCAGGAGATTTCAGCAAAATGGCAGCTGAGCTCCCATTGGATGCAGTATTCCTTTACACTGATGAATCTTGTCCTCACTCCTTTGTCATAACCATACACAAAGATTATTGCCGTTATTATTCAAACTTGTCTTACCTGTTATAAACCTCTGAAACAAAACTGGGGGAAATTAAATGGTGGAAATTTACATGGCCGGTGGCAGAGAAATTAATTCCCTTTGTTTTTCGAAAAGCTCTCCCACAAGACAACTCCATTCTGCGAAATTCCCAAGGGATTTTACAAGTCAAATGAATAGTCTGTCTGCTAATTAGGTGGCAGCTGACTGATGGAATTTCTTGCTGGGAGGAGAAACCTTTTGGGTGGAAAATGGAAAAATCTCACCTAGATGAGGGAGGGGATTTTGCAGGTGTGAGTGCATACGTCCATCCGTCTCTCCCAACCAAACTAGAACAGAACAAACCACTGATGGTTATATTTGATGAGGACCTTTCAAAGGCATCATTGCACCATGCCCTGTGGGGACATCTTGCCTCGAGTTCACTCGTATGAGCAGGAAAGCTGAACGGAAAGTTCACGGCAATAGGAATGTTAATATGTACTGAGGTCCCAGCAGATGAGTTACATACAGAGTATAATTGGTGGAGAGAAAGCCCTGAGGAGTTTGTATAATGTCAATCAGTTGTGAGTCCCGGCCTTCGTCCCTGGGACAGGCATAGAACAGTGCATCTTTATTTTGATCTACAGCTTTATTGTTCTCATTGCTACCAACCTTAGAGCCACTGTACCTCTGAGTCCTTGTATACATTATCTTTTCTTGCCTGTGCATTATTCTAGCATGGAATTTGGCCATTTCTGCAGAAATGACGTTCTGGGTGGGGCTGGGCTCCTGTGAAGACACCTCTGCTGTCACGACTACACTAGCAGACAGTGAGTGCGGGCAAGGGGTACAGCAGGTTCAATGGCCCCTTCTTGGTGATCGGAGTGTGCACGTGTACTTGTCCCAGAGGTGTCCAAGCTCTGTTAATGCACCTAAATCCTGAGCAGCACCATGTGCTGTCATTCAAGTCCTGAGTATCCTCTTGCATATGCTGGGGCAGTTCAGTGGGATCTTGCAGTACTGACTCCAAAGGAAGGACAAAAGCAGGTAATTAAAAAAAGGATAACATTCTTCTTCTGAGGCTTTCAGTGTAGTGGCCCCCAGTTTGATTTATGCTTTAGTGGTGGGGTTGGTTTTTTGTATCCCATGGACAGCCCTCTGTCTGTCTCCCACTTAGAAATGTATTCTCCATTACTGTTCTCACAGAAATGTCGTCTGCTGGAGTCTGCAGACAGCCTGGGGAAAAAAAAAAAAAAAAAAAAAAAAGGAGCTCTCAAAAGCATGATCCACATCCTATTCCTCCCTCTCCCCACACACTCATCACTGTATCTTCTCCCAGTGGAGCAATGCTAAAGCCTAAGATATTGCTTTAAATGTCAGTCATTTAACTACTAGTTATTTTAGCAAATAAGAGTGGGACTGTCTCCCTGGGGTTGACTGAAAATTGTTAAAGGAGGAAAAAAAAAAGACAAGAGAGAAAAGAAAAGGAGAAGAGAGAGAAAAGAACAGAAAGGACAAGGGGAAGCACCAGGCTGAAAGGACTCGCGATGCCAGGATCTGAGAGACGGAGTCAGAGGAAGGCGTCCCAGTAACATGAATAGGCTGTTCCCCACCGAGGGGTTCAGGGAACAGTAATGAGCCCTCTGTGATGTCCCGTCCTCAAGGCTGGGTTCTGACTTGGGTCTCTGATTCTCCTGCTGGTGCTGGCAGCCCTCTGCACTTTGCCGGTCCGGTGCCAGCCTGTTGGTTTAGAAAGAGGCAGCAGGGTAAAGGGAACCGTTTTCTGAGATGGAGGGATGCTCCTATGTTTGGCAGATGGCAAAGAGCTGCTAATTAATGCTATAAGAAGGATGGTAATCCTCTTTCCTTTTGACTGATATCTTGTTCCGCACCCCCTTCTCCTTTTCTGTTGTTCCTGAGTCCAATTAACCCTTGGTGAAACAGAAATGGAGCAGATATCTACTTACTGCCTGGAACAATTGGGAAGTTTTCTCTTGGAGAATCACTTTAGCTCCATGTGTTGGCAATGCAAGTTTTCTCTACATGTAGATAACATTTAGGGTGTATTAATATGCTGTCATCTGGTTGTTCTTATGAGTTGTGTTTGTTACATTCCCTGAGGCTCTGGTTCTTCTGGCATTGGAGGGCTGTATGAGTTTTAAATCTGGAGTCTGTCCATGCACGACTTTGAAATTCACTTTGGAGAACATTTGAGGAAGGAAAAAGCAATTCTCAAGTCAGAAGAGCAGTGTTGGTGCTGGCAGAGAAGCCCACAGAGCAGAAAATCCCTCCCAGAAAGCCTTGTTCTCATCTAGAATTAATTAGAATAGTCCTTTGAAAGTGTGTATCGAATGTGGATATCCTCAGTTACATCAGCTAATAGTCAGACCCAGAGCTTTTAATGGCATTACTCCAGGTAACCAAGAACAGAATTGGCACCCTGCCTAGGGATCCCAAACCTGACCACAGGCAATCAAGAGTAGTGGGTTTTTCTAAGGATAAACATCAAAAACCCACTGGGAAAAAAAAATAACAAACCACAACCACACAACAAAAAACAAAACAAACCAACAAAAACCAACAACCCCCAAAAAACAACACCAAATACCTAACCCAACCAACAAAAAAAAAAAAAAACAAACCAACAAAACAAAACCCAACCGCCCCCCCTAAATCACTGGAAAATAATAACTAGATTATTATCTTTAAGATATCTCTATTCAGTTAAATTTTAAAAGGCATACCAAAACTGTAACTATATAGAAGATAAAGCAAATGTCTTCATTTTGTGTGAACAGTCCATTTACAACGATAAACTGTCTCCTGTTAACGTTGCATCTTCTTGTCATTCTTAACAGGGATGAGGGAGGGCAGTAAAACTGAATTTGTGCATGAGTCTATGTAATATCCATTAGGAAAAGCAATGCCTGACAATTAAGCAAGAGCTTAATCATCATGTAAACTAAATACAGAAGGAAGAAATCAAACCTTTTGTAAAAGCTGGACGCTTTTTTTAAGAAATGAGCCAAAGCAGACTCGCTACTTTGATTCAAGACTTTTCTGCGTAGATGAGAGCAAATTACTACAACAATTAAACAAGACGATATTTCACATTTTGTCTATCAGGGTTTTGGCTTTCAATACGCTGCTCTAATATCTTAACAAACCTGATTATTTTCTCCCAGAAATAATGAAAGACCCTTTTACATGTAGATTTATAAGGCAACTCAAGCTTGCTTTAAGATTTGAGCCTTCTTTTTAATACTTTGTTTCTATGTATAAAAACCAGGGGAATGTAGCTGGTAATGAATTAACCCTTACTCCTTCACGCAATTTTATCTATCAGGTTTATCTATCTATGCAGAGCATATTTGTAGAGAAATATCTGAAAATCCCATTCTGTGTAATAACAAATGCCAAGCGATAAAGGTCCTTTTTTGGTGGTTTTACTAGTTGTCAGCTGTAGAGGAGGCACCTCATTTGAACGTAATATCAGAACACAAAAGCCATTACACCGGCCCAACCGAAAATCAAGCTGCCCTATGTGCCGTCTCTGCTAATTTGGCATAGCAAACACTTAAGAGTATAAAAGATACTGTCTCCTGGTTTGATGCTGTCAATAACGTAAAGATTCCTCTGCTGGGGTCTGCATCTGGAGTGTCTTGTTTAATAGCTGGCAGTGGAGCGGCACTCTGAATATTTGTAATCTCAAAGTTCATTTATACTGAAGTTCATCTGGCACAGAATTCCAGGATTTACTGATTTTCCACTTGGAAAAATACCTCTTTTGTTTTAAACTCAATGCTCGATCACTTCTGTATGTTCCTCTAAATCTTGGCTTATGAGAAGTAAGGAACACAGATTTCTTATTCACCTTTCCAACCCATTCCTGATTTTATGGGTCTCTATGAATCCTCCTGGCAGTCATCTCTTTTTAAAGCTGCACAGTCCTAGTCTCCTCAGTGTCTGTATGCCTCAAGTCATCCATGACCCTGAACGTTGTTTTAACCTTTTTGATGCATTTTCCCATTCTATAGCATCCACTGGGACACGGGCTAGGGCTTTATCTGCTCTTTTGCCCTTTCATGGGATGGAAGCTCTCTGTCCTTACACCTTACGGGGCTTGCTGAGTGCTGCAAGTTCCTTGTGGTCCTAATTTTGATTAGTGCACAATTTGTAGCTCCAGGATCAGATCAAATGGGTATGTAAATGGAGACAGATGCCTCTTGTGTCACCTGTAATGGACTGTTTCAGCCATTAGATCCGGAGAAATCATTTTTCCAGGACTCCTTCTCTCCAGGGGGAGAACTGTTGCATTATTCATGGCCACTATTTCCACTGTAAACTCTTGTCTCATGATTACAGGCTGTCACACTTCTCCTCTTGGCTCCCCCCTCCAATTCTTTTGCACTTTCATGTTTCTTGTTTCTTTGCAAAGCTAAAGGTGCGTCTCTTTGAAGTCCTCGGGGAGGAAGTATTCCGTCATGACAAGAACGTGGAGCACCAACAGACTCTCGGTGTGTCTGATGAACGAGGCAGTACTTCCCTTTCTGCATATGAATTTTGTCCCATCGGCAATGGAGCTGATTCTACTTGCACCTTAAAAGCAAAGTACCTCCACACTTCTCCCCTCACTGATAGTCAAAGGGGAGAGATTTGGTGGCTAGTTTGAGTATCTTGTATCACAATAGTCTATTGCTTCAAATTTTATGCCACAGGGGAGTAATTCAGATAGCCTGGACAAACTTCATCCTGGATGTAACAAGAATAAGAACTTAATAAGTCACCTTGGATTGCCTTAACCCCTTGCATGGTTTCTTAGTAAGTAATTGTTTTAGAAAATACTAGGAATGGTAAAAAAAAAAAAAAAATGCCCCTAATGGAAGAGCATTATATTTTCCTTGTCTTTGTTATACATAACTTCCATGTCTATTTAATGAGTAGCATCAGCATAGAGCCAAAAGATATTACGTAGAAAAATAAGTGCTTGGGGAGTATCTGAGGAATAAAAATAAGAACCATTTGGAAGATCTGACCTTGCAAATATTTAAGCACAAAACTGTTTTCACAACCTTGCTCAAGCTGTTTCTGGGCTAGGGGCTGTGGGACGTTAGGTACAAGACCACCTTTTCTCTGTGCAGCATCCCAAGCCATCCTTCCAATCTTTTCTCAGCTCTGTCTCTGCTTTAATAATAAGACAAATTCGCATGTTAAAATAGAGAGAAAGCAGTATTATAGGAATGAGAAGGAATCGAGAAGTGATTTTCCATTTCTATAATGATTTTTATTCTGACATTTCCAGAAACATATGGCCCTGTGTTCTGCAAGTGGTTTGTTAGGATGTGCTGTCCCTCTGCCTTGCTTCCCAGAACACGCAGTCCCCCACACACATGCTCACACCAACGTGCGATGACGCCCAGCGTTGCGCTTCAGTCTGTCGGCAGCGGGAAGGCAGGAGCTGTGCATCCCATCCTCTCTGGGTCCTTCTGAAATTCAGTCCCTGTTGCTTCAGGAGCTTATGGAGACACACCTTCACGTGGCTTAAACTGTCTGCTTTAGAGGAGGCAAGCCCTAAGTTCATGGTTTTAAACACCCTGAGTTCAAGGCAGAGCTCAGATACCCAAAAACCTGTTGCTGCAGTGTTGTGGGCAGCTCTGCAGCCTGCACAGGGCTGTGACCTGCCACCGCTGCAGCTGCTAGCAGGTTGCAGAGATTTCAGTGAGAACCTTCCTTTTCCATTTTCCCTCATTTGTGATATGTCACATAGGGCTGCGTAGCTGAAAGGATGGTAAGGGCAGGGGTATCTAAGTCTTTCATTTGGCAGAAAGAGTGAAAAGCAGCAGCAGATCCTGCAACAATAGCCCTGTTGCTAAGGAGAGGCCTGTGCAACAGAGGAGAGAGAAGTCTCCAAAACGTATGCAGATATCCAGGGTTTCCCCGTGAATGGTTCTGTCTGCACAGAGCGTCTAGGCCCAGCCAACACAAAGGGAATTGCAGGAGAAATTTCGGTAGCTTCTTGGGTCTGAGTACCTATGCCATCTGGGCTTTGCGTGGCTCTCCTGGAAGCATGTCAGTTTTTTAGTCCAAAGACTGCGGAATGTATATGAAAATACATATATGAAAAGTCTGAGAATGTTCCAACCTGCTTTAATATTAGTTGTCCCAAGGACCCTCTCATATGACAACGACCACCTCCCTTTTTGCATTCCTTTTCCTATCTTGGCCGTTTTTTCAGGAAGAGGTGGCATGGGTGTGGGAGTCAGAGCTAAGGGACGAATGTGCAAAGCTGAGGGAATCAGAGGGCAGGTGATGGTGAGGAAGAAACATCACCTGCGCGTGTCACCAGTGGCATTGGGGTGGAGGTGCCTCATTCAGAGCCAAGGATGCTATGGAGAAACCTCTGCTGCGGAACAGCAGACGCTGGGCTGCCCGTGGGCACCGGGATGCTGCGCCGGCAGGGACTGCGTCTGAAACCAAAGAGTTATTTTCGGTCTGCGGTAAGATGGGGTTGTGACTGCCAAACAGACGGCTCCTGACCTCCCAGCAGGTATCCCGGGAGAGAGCAGTTTGCAAGCACAGCAGCTACCCGAGGCTGCCATTTGCTGCGACACCATTTCCTCGAAATCCTCCCTCCCTGGCCCCGGCAGCAGCACTTCCAGGAACGATGTCTCTGTCTCCTGCCTGCAGAACCAGAAAGCCCATTTTGTTTGTGGATCCCTGAAGATTGGATGGGAGCATCCGACCTCGCTACACAGCTCTACTAATGAAGCTGCTGAGAGTAATTAAACTAGAGCAATATCTGTTGTGATATTTAGAAAAAAAAAAAAAAAAAGAAGACATGCCAGGGATAATTATGCCACTCAGCTCTCTCTCTCTGCCTCTCCCCCCACGCGCTGACCTGTGCAGAGCACCATCGGCGGGGTAATAACGGCTTTGTAGTTGTACTTCTCATCCTAAAGAGAGCCTGTGCAAAGGCTCAGTCTCGCTGTGTGACAGCCAGGTCCCCACGGACGCTGAGATGAGCTGTGAAATTCAGTCTCAGTGCCAGGGAGATCTGGGGGTGGCTGTCGCTGCTTACCAGCACCAGGGAAGCGATGGTGGGTTTCAGACAGTGCTTTCACGCACACAGGTCTCTGCCCCTGGCTCTATCTGTGATGAAGGTTGAGCGTCTAGGAGCAAACTGCCCTGCCACGTGAAGAGCAGCAGTAACTCAAAGACGTGTTTCATTGTGTGGATGTGGCTCTGCCCTGCTAAGCTGACACACTAAAATGCCGCAGCCAGGACACGGCGCTGGGAAGGAGCTGAAATGGCTTATCAGTATCTCTGTCATCCCCCGTCATCAGCTACACCATCCCACTCAACATGGGCTGGAGTGACCTGTATTGTGCCAGCTTGTTGCTCCCAGCCCCAGCCTGGTCCTTGAGGATTTTGCCTTCTCTTCCCGACTCCAAAAAGGGTTATTTTGGGATTGGAAACCTCAAAGGCATTCCTCTGCTACCCCACTGCCAACAGTGCTCCTTTGCTCTTCATCTAATATATCCTGCCTGCTGTTATTTCTATTATAAAATCATGGAAGGGGTTATGTGACATAAAATCATCTTGGGTGAGTTTTTATTTCATTTACACCCCTGTGAATCAGAAGTGGTTTTTTGTTTGTGATTTTTGTTGCCAGTTTTCAAATCTTCAGGTGCAGCTTGCAGAAGGAAAATGAGTAAGTCGGTCTGTCTATCTACTGTGGCTTCATAGATGGTGGGAGCTGTGTGCTGGACATTTGGAGCGCTCTCTGATAGCTCGGTTTGGGGATGGAGTGAATGAGATAGTGGTGAATAGAGAGCTGGTGGAACAGGCTGGAGGGATGTCTGCCAGCCATGCTTTGGGTAGAGGTGAGCCAGGCCCATGGATGGCTGGTGCAACCTCCCAAGGCCTCTCCTGGCCCAATCCTTTATGTTTTTGTGAAAAGCCAGGAGGGCTGTTTCATGTCACACCAGCAGAAATCTCGCTCAGGGAGGAAAGGGGCTTGACTTGGCAGCTGTGGGGATCGTTATGGTCTACATTACCAAGGCATCTCACAGGCAAAGTGCTTTCCTTCATGGGGCCATATTACAGCTCAGTAATTACATAAATAACCATGTTTTCTTTTCAAGACAGCAAGTAATGGCCCCTGGAGGTGCTGTGCAGCTCTGTAACCTCTACAAACTCTTGTAGTCTTTCAGAGACTCTTGATTTTTTCCCCAATGCCCCCCTGACTCACTTCTTTTTAATGATATTTACAGCATTTAATAACTAACTCCAAATTGCCTTGATAAACCACTGTGTTCCTGCATGTGGCTAAATTGAGTCTCGTTGTTAGTCTGTGTGGATTATCCTCTTTCTGGAGCTAGTGGAGAGAGCATGCTTCAGTGCACAATATATCCCATCTTTTGAAATTCATGAAGGGTTTTTCTTTACCTGCTGAGTTTCATTTCTCTAGGCCAGGTGCTGTCAAAAACCGAAATCTGCTGGCTCTTCATCCTCTCTATGGAGAGAAAAAAAAAAAAAAAAAATGGAAAGAATTCACCCAGCAGGTGCGGGCAACACGTGGATCACAACCTTTACACCTCACTGTGTGTCCAGATGTACATATGGTTAACTCTCAACAGCCAAACAGGCTGACCTTACAACACAGGCAGGGGTGGGACGCTGAAAGCCAGCCGCAGCTTACTGCTGAGCCAGGGCTCGGGTGGTAGGGTGAGTTCATAGGGATGGGTATACTTGAGGAGCCTTTTGTAACTACTGCAACTCTTTTCTGTTCCGCCTGGTACTGCTGCCCAAAAGCATAACTATCAGGTTCCTGAAACCATAAGCTTGTTTTATAAGTCATGCATTTTTAATGCTTTATTGAATTTGAAACTTCTTTTTATTAATCTTCCATTTTTTAGCGCTGAAAGATCTTATTTTTATTTTTATTTTTACTTTT
>JMFS01109291.1:0-16854 GCA_000699545.1 Podiceps cristatus
AGCCAATTCCCTCAGGACTCTGGGATGCATTGTTTAGTGTCTTCATTGTTTAGCGTCTTCATTGATGACCTGAAAGATGGGAATAAGTGCACCTTTAGCAAGTTTGCAGGTGACACAAAACTAGGAGTACTGTTTTGCCAGTTGGCTGTACCATTATTCAGAAATACTTTGCCAGGCTAGAGGAATGGATGAACAGGAACCTCATGAAATTCAGCAAAGGTAAGTGCTGAGTCCTGTGTCTCAGAAGAAATAAGCCCATGCACCAGCACAGGCTTAGGGCTGACTGGCTAAAGAACAGCTCTGCAAACAAGGACCTGAAAGTCCCTACGGACAACAAGCTGACCGTAAACCAGCAATGGGCTATCATGAGAGAGAGGGACAACAGCCTCCTGAGTTGCATTAGGCAGAACATTGACAGCACGTAAAGGGAAGTGATCTTTTCTCTCTACTTAATACTGAGGAGACACATCTGGAGTGCTGGGTCCTGTGCTGGGATCTCCAGTATGTGAAAAACATGGACATATTAGAGGTGAGTACAGCAAAGGGCCACGGGGCTGATCCAGGGACTGGAGTCTTTGACATAAGAGGAGAGGTGAGAAAAGCCTGGAGAAGAGAAATCTCAGGGAGGAAACTTCTCAGTGTGTATAAATAGCTGACGGGGGGAGTGAGGAAAATTGAGCCAGACTTTGCTCAGTGGTACCCACTGAGAGATCAAGAATCAATAGATGGAAACTGAGAAAGAAAAGCCATCTGAATGTAAGATTTTAAATATTTTTATTTCATTTTTTACAGTGAGGGTGGTCAAACACTGGAACAGGTCTCCCAGAGAAATTGTAGAGTCTCCATCCTTGGAGAAATTCGAAACCAAGCTTGACACGGCTATGAGCACCCTGCTCTAGCTGACCTTAGTTTGAGCAAGGGGTTGGCCTAGGTGATGTCCAGAGATGCTTTCCAGCCTCAGCCATTTGGTGATTCTGTAACTACAGGCTTTGATCTCTTTGCATCCCAGGTTTGTGATATATTGTATTTTAAAGGTAAAGGAATGGAGTTCTATGTGCTTTTCCAAATCCTAATATTCTTTACAACATAGGTGATGAGTTGTTTCTTTTTCCACATTCAGTCTTTCCAACTCCTTTTTTTTTTTTTTTTTTTTTTTTTTGTGGAAAATCTCAATATTCTTTGAAATCTAACATGCCTCCTTTAAAGTGCCATCATACAATGGCTGTTTGATGCTTTGAGGGTGTAATAGAATACATTATACATCTCTTCTGAACCCAAAAAGGGTTCATTTGTTTCTCTTTTATTTTAATCTCTAATCTCTAAATGTGTGACCAAGAATGAGCAAGAAAAAAAGATAAAAGAATAGATTTAAATACCAAGTCTAAAAGCAAGTCTGTTCTTTGAAACAAAGGCTTACACAGGTGAAAAGAGCAGCTAAATTTAAGCAAGAATTAGACAGGAAAAGAAGATCAAAGGATGAAAACCAATCTTTTTTCTTTTTCTTGTTGTTGTTTGGTTGGGGTTTTTTGGTGCAAGCCACAACAGTGTTTTGAAGAAAGGCGATTTAAGCTGGAAGGTGGAGGTAGAAAAACAAGTTCAATTTTGGTGCTTTTCTCCAGCAATGTATTATAGGTGTTCAACATCATAACAGTGTGATAGCAACTTGTTGACAATTCTGCATGTCTTGTATATGAAGGAGCAGGAGAGGAAGAAGAGGCTGTAAAATTAAGATTTATGCACTTAAAATGTAATTTAAAAATATCTCAGTTTTCTGAGCCTCATACTTTTATTTTGAGCTGATCAGTTTCATGAAATGAAAAATCGTGCTGTTATTTAACGGCAAATAAGGAGATGAAGAGAACACCCTAGTGAGATGAGATATGAAGGGTATTTGGATGCTCTGAACAGCTGTTTATGAAGAACATAATATGGGAGGTAATCATATTATACCAGAGAGTGATATATTGTAAGTACAGTTATCAATTAATTTTTAATTTAGGCTTTACCTACATAGAAGAAACTACCATACTATTGATATTAACTGGGTAAGATTTCATTCCACTACATATGACTTTCAGTAATATCAGGGTGCTCAATAACCTTCTTCCAAATTCTGAAGCCACCTGAAAGAATCAATCTTCTCCCTAGGCCTCTTCATACTTCTGTCACTTTGTGCAATAAGCCCTTAGAGAAACCACAGTCCTATATATGTTGCACTTCTAAGGGTTCCCAATATGAATTATTTAAACTCCTTAGGCAGTAGCTGCCAGAATTACAGCTTCAAGTTCATACCCATGATTGCAGAAAACCTGTGCAGTCCTACTGTTGGAAGACGGAACCAAAAAGGACACACTTTGTCTCTACAAAGACTAAGGTGTGAGAGCCTCCCGGTATAGCTTATGTGGAGACTGTGTATATAACTGTTAAACACAGTTACAATCACGCTCACATCTGAAAACAAATTAGATTTATTATTGCTATTATTATAGTTCATTACTTTTACCACTGAAGCTATGAACTCCAAATATAACTGCTAGGTATATTCTGTAAATAATTGCAACATGTTGCCTTTCTGGAATGCTAAATTTGCACTGACAGTCTCAGCCTGATCAAACACACACTTAGGGCCAAAAATAGCCTTATTTTCAAAACAACAAAAAACAATCTTTTATCAAGGACTTTAGCTAAAGAATTGAATGCCCTGCTGAAATAAAGGGATAAGGCACTGGAAATGGAGATTGCTGGAAAAGTTAAAGAACTACTAAAAGGTATCGCTATCTCAAACTATGTCTTCAGGAGGCTGCTGTAAAATTCAATAAAAGAAACAACGTACCAAGTTTTCATGCATAAATTACTCCAGGTTTTCATTCTTTCCTTTTTAAAGTCTATCCACTCTTGGATTTTTTTGTTTGTTTGTGTTTTGTTTTTTTTTTTCTACACATCACTAGGCCTCAATTTCAATAGCATCCTGCTCCGCTGGGGCTCTGCACGGACACCTATACAAGGTCTATCACTTCAAGATTCCTTCTCTAAGATATTCTTCATGTAATGATTTTTCTCCTCAGGAAATAAAGCATTTTTTCCATTAAGGTTTTAAAAAAAAATATATCTTGATTACTTCAGCACAAATGTCTCTATCATGAACATAGATAACTTAAAATGATCATGTCATTGCTTATGGATACTTACAGTAAAACAGAGCTCCTCCCCACCACCCAGTTTACTGATTCAGGTAAAACAGATGATGTTAGGATTGTAACATGTAATTGCTATCAAGAACTCAGGGACCACTGCCAATCTAAAGAGAAGTCATAGACACAATAATTCCTGGAGATATAAATTGTGTCCTACCTAGGTAAGTGCCCCCTCTCTCCCACAGAATGTGATATGCTATTCTAAAATATCTCTGTGTTCTAGTTTGTCTCACAGTATTTAAAAAAAAAAAAAACAAAAAAAAAAAAAACAGAATTTAAAAAAAAAATCACAGAATTCTTTTTTTTTTTTTTTATAGTAACAATGCATCATTCAGCCTTGAGTAGAATTCAGTGGGGAATAAAATAGAGCAATTAATCACAGAATATTCGTATTTCCATATCTAGAATTATGCTGTTTTCTTTCTAATTTGCTCCACTTATCCAAAGCAGTACTCCCTAGGAGTTTTCTCAAGCTATGACCCCTCTACTTCATCACCCAGCAACATGTTTAACAGATCCCAGGCCAGAAGTGATTTCTGAAATTATGAATCACCTTCTTTTGTAACGTCTTTCCATTTCTCTTACTTACTCATCCTTTTCACTTTAAATAATTTATTTTTGTTATTTATACCCTTCTAAGATTTTAAACTGCTACTACATGTCTTTCCACCTCTCATCATTTAGACAAATTTAGGACTCATCTCTTGATAACCCCAAATTATTTTTTTTTTTTTTCTAGTGTGTCTGTGTCCTTGCCTCTCAAAAGATTGTATGTGCTCTCGAAGGATAAGTGAGACTCCTTTAGACATTTTCAGAAAAGCAAGTCACAAACACAGCTTCTTTTTTTATATATCATTTCTTCCTGAAATTGCTTGAATATTAACAGGGATAGAAACCAAAACCACCTAAGCTTTCTCAGACAAATGTTAAGCTTTTAGAACAATTTCACTTCTAAACACATACAAAAAACAAAACCAAAAACAAAACCCAAAACTAAGATAGAGCAAAAGAAGCCTTTCATTTTATGGACAGATAATAACTCCATGTTGAAATTTATAGATAGACCATGTTTCTGGTATGTCTATGGTCCCAAGGAAGAAAGAAAGAACAGTATTTTATAATTTATACCAAGTTTCCACCTTATTATGTTCCATAAATTTCGTACTTTTTTTTTATTTTAGTGCATGCCTATATAATCTTTACACTGTATCTCTTTCTCCTTAGATTTTCATAGCAGTGTGTCTAGCCAGAAAAAAAATTGCTGTTGTGACTTCAGACACATTTCAAAAATTCAAATTTTATGTAATTGCTCAAATTGCATTGTTTTCATCCTCAACATTTGTTGGCATTTGATTCCCCAAATTCAAAATTTTAGTTTCATAGGCTCTTGACATTTCTAGGTATATTTTTTTCCCACAGGCAGGCAAGGGCCATCAGTTTCTGTATCATAACAAAACTTCAGTTTATCTGCTGTTACACACACCAACTGTTATTGAAGATTTTAAGAATTTTAAGACTTCCCATCAACCAAGCTTTTATTTGTGGTCCTGTACTGTCTTCCCATCTTCTTCTTTCCATTCTCAAATTGTGAATTCAACTCTTACTGTCAGTTTTATTACTAATCTCTGCCAGTCCCTGGTCCATGGTACGTTGGCTTTGCATACAGATCTGAGAGAAAAGACTTCAGCAGATTAGATATACATCCGTTGGCTTTCAGAATTCCTTTGGACGCTTACAGGAATCTCGTGCTGGAAGGACTCAGGGTCACGCTGTATAACCATAGCGTGAAACTGAAACTGACTAGGGCAATACAGAATGTTGTGTTATGTTTATGTTACATTTTTTATGTTACCTATGTTATAGATTATACTACATATTGGACCAGATAGTTGTACCGCTTTTCTTGTGTCCTTACCATTTTTCAGTCATGTTGATACCGATAGTAAAATTCCCAGCAGGTTGCAATAGGGCAGGTTTATATTTTTGCAATAGGGGCAGATTTACATTTTTGTTAATCTACTTGAGCTAAAACAGGTTAGGTAATAGTTATGCAACTACTATTGGATGACTGTTAGCTAAAACCAGTTCAGGCTATAGCAAGCTTAGACAAGTCATAAGAACCCTGACGGTGAGGTCAACAGAAAGTCTGTGGCCTTTACTAGTAATGGCAAAAGCTTATTTACTGGTCCACAGGTTCCTAATACAGGCACTGGCCCAGAACTAGAAGTACATTAGTGTTGGCTAGAGATTTTACAGATCTGCTTCTTAAGGTTAACTTCTGAAAACTGAGCTATATAAATACATCAAAATTATTCATGAGTATGTATGAGAAGTTCCAGGAAAAAATTTTATGGACTACTTTTGAATACTTTTGCTTATTTGCAAACATTACAGTTGACGTTTTTGTTGTTATTTCAGCATTAAGCAATAATAATTTAACAGAATGGTCCATAGATCTAAGAGTAGATAAAGTGTTGAGATAAATTTCTTTGATTTTAGCTCTTTTGTGGGTTCTTCTCAGAAAGCATAATATCCTTATTGGTTGAGGGTCTATGGTCCTACTGAGCAGGATAGTAGATGGATTTAAGAGCGAACTTGTGCAGAGTTCCCTGGAAACTTTAGAGGTGAACTTCTAACGGCAACATGGTTGGGAAAACTAATTGTTCTGCAGGATCTATGGTATTCAGTTCTGGTTTATGATATACAAGACATAAAAATTACTACTTCAGCTAGTAAACCAACTAGCTAAGAGAAACTGCCAATACATATTTTATGATCTGTTAAGCAAAACTTAGATACTTTGATTGGTCCCTACCATGAAAATTTAGCTTTGCACATCACTTTCTTTGGGGAAAATTAACACATTAATTGCGTATTGACAAAATCTACTGACAAAAAGCCATTCATAAGCTAACAGCAGCTGAGCAATTTTCACTGTTATATTCTAACCAGGATTTCCAGAAATCTAAAATTAGATCACTAAAACTATGTATTATTTAAGTGTTCTGATTTATAAAAACACTTGAACCGCCACCAGATATCAGTAGAGGTTACAGAACTGCAGGAATGTTAGCTAAGAGCCGGATTCAGCCTATTCAGATGTCATTTAGCTTAATCGCATTTCCTTTTATACTCTCCAAGGGTGCTTGTGGCTGAAATTCTAATAATGTTCTTCATCCCTGTAATACTTTAAAGGGTTGCTTTATTGTTTGGGGTTTGTTTTCTTTTGTATCTAATACCAATGTTGTGATCTTGTTGCTTGGCTGAATATTGGTAGCAAATACCATCTTGCCCTTCATTTACATGGATCTATCAGCTGTAATAAATCAGCTCAGACATTTTAGAATATAATGAAGCACATTAGATAAATTATGGAAAAACCTTTTTGTCATCTATTGCCAAGTTTTTGTCAATAGGATTGATACTAAAAATAAGTAAAATTGCTGCAGAGAGTTCTCAAGGCTAAAACACCCTATTTCACATTCATTAAGTTTCCAAGTCCTTTTTCCCTTTTCCTTCATTGTAATTATATCTATATACCACAGAAACCCTTTTTGGAGTGTGTTTGCTCTCCCTGATTGGGTTAAAATGAAAAGCTGCCTTTCTCTGTGGGCTGATTTCTTTTCCCTGTCTAATCAGCAGCATGGCCTGAATCCTAATTACAGGTTAGGGACTTAATGAATGAACTTCAAGAATATTAATTTAATGCTTGAAACACCAGCAAATAGAGTGAATGTTTTATTTGGGGGCTTGCTTCATGAAGTCTCCTTTTAGTAGTACTAGAATGTAAGGTTTAAAATGAGAACATGGTGAAAAACAACATTTAATCATCAACAAGAGTAAATTAGTAGAGACTGAAAGAAATAGGGAGGCAAATGAAGGGGGGGGGAGGAAAGTAGCTGTAATAATACTGTGGTGTTAAAATTAATGATTTTACACATTTTAAAATATTTTTACCTACAACAGTAAAATCTAAGCCATGAGAATATGTGTAACTGGTAATTTTTCAGGTAAATTTCATTATTTAAGTGGATTCAAGTTTGTGTTTGTTGAACATTCATTTTACACCTAAAGTCTTGGCGATCAGTGAAGGATCTGTTTTTTCTTCTAGAGTATTGTATTACCTGTACAGCTGATGCGAATAATCTAGTGCTTTTGAACACCTCTAGAAGGAGATTCTGTATGTTCATCTGGTTTGAGTTTGAAGCTTAGGTGAATATCCCCCTCTAGGGGCATTCAGAAGCATTCCTTGGGCTAAGGTCATTCCTTGGCCATATTAGTAGCTGAGATACTAAGGAGCAGAGATTTTCACAGCACCTAGGAGAAAAGGTTCAATCGCCAGACAGCTGCTTCTCCAACATGAATTTTCCTACGTTGTCATTCAACACCAAGTCTGTAAACACAGACCTTTTACTGAAAAGACAATTTACTAACCTTCTCACTGAAGCCTTTTTGTTTCTTTACTAGGATTCCAAAGGAAAAACAAAAACAAAACCAAAAACCTTATAAGTAAATAAACTTTGAAATATTTTGATGCAGGCCTTTCTTTTAAATATTGGTATAGGACCTTCATTCACTTTTTGTTTATTTCTATGGATCTTTTTAGAGTAGGGACAGAAAATGTCTTTTTTTTATGATGATTGATAAAAAAGGGAAAAATAAGAGAGGAAATCAGGTGCACCAGGTCTTAGCTACCACCAGCTTTAGAACTTCATCAGACACCAGTAGGATCATCTGCTAGAGCTCACAAGAAAGTTTTACAAATGCTTTTCATTAAGCATCCTCAGCGCTTGGACCTGTTTTTCTCTTGGAGAACATCCCGGTCATCATATAAAAACCTTTATTTTCTCTTTGGGTTTTGTTTGTTTGGTTTGTTGTTGTTGTTTTTGTTTTGTTTTTAGGAAAAAATAGCATTATGTTGCACATAGTAGAGAGATGAGATTGTTCATTTGTACCTAGTCACGGCACAAAGACCAAGGAAAGTCTAGGTGGAATGATAAAAAAAAAAAAAAAAAAAAAAAAAAAAAAAAAAAAAAAACCACAGATATGGATGTTGCCCGGGGGACGACAAGGAAAAAAAAAAAAAAAAACCCCAACTATATGGATGTTTACCTGGGAAAAGTTAGGAAATGGTTAATGGGAGTTAACATAGACTTGATGGGATGCCATCCAAAGGGACCTGGACAGGCTTGAGAGGTGGGCTCGGGTGAACCTCATAAGATTCAACAAGGTCAAATGCAAGGTTCTGCACCTGGGGCGAAGCAACCCACGATATCAATACAGGCTGGGGGATGAAGGGTTGAGAGCAGCCCTGTCGAGAGGGACTTGGGGGTACTGGTGGATGAGAAGTTGGACATGAGCCAGCAATGTGCGCTCACAGCCCAGAAAGCCAACTGTATCCTGGGCTGCATCCAAAGCAGCGTGGCCAGCAGGTCGAGGGAGGGGATTCTGCCCCTCTGCTCCGCTCTGGTGAGACCCTGCCTGCAGTGCTGCGTCTGCTCTGGAGCCTCAGCACAGGAGAGACATGGAGCTGTTGGAGCAGGGCCAGAGGAGGGACACAGAAATGGGGCTGGAGCACCATTGCAGAAAGACTGAGAGAGTTGGGGTTGTTCAGCCTGGAGAAGAGTAAGCTGCGGGGAGACCTTATTGCAGCCTTCCAGGAATGAAAAAAGGCTTATAAGAAAGACAGGGGAAAACTCTTTAGCAGGGCCTGTAGTGACAGGACAAGGGGAAACAGTTTTAAACTGAAAGAGGGGAGATGTAGACTAGATATAAGAAAGAAATTCTTTACAATGCAGGTGATGAAGCACTGGAATGTGTTGCCCAGAGAAGTGGTAGAAGCCCCATCCCTGGATACCTTCAAGGCGAGGTTGGATGTGGCTCTGAGAAACCTGATCCAGCTGCAGATGGCCCTGCTCATGGCAGGGGGGTTGGATAGATCTCACTTCCAGCCCAGATTATTCTATGATTCCATTAAATTGCAATTCTTCTCTACAGAGAAATCTCAGTCCCACGCATTCCATTTAATTAATGCTGATCCGTCTTTGTTGTTGAAGAATAGGATGGATTTTTCATTTTGTTTAATGACTTTACTTTTAAATTTCATTCTATGAACAGGAGGAAGAAAAGAACAAAACTCTTAAAATTGTCAATCATTGTTAAAAAATATGAAAATGTGAACATTCCTACAGCTATGTCCTTGCAGTCCCCCTGTGGAGTTTTACCTTTGACTGGATTAACTAAACCCATTGAGTTAGATTTCCATTCAAGTTTTTCATAAATTTCCGCCTCCAATACAATAATCCCATCCCTCTGATGCCATTTAAACTCTTAAATTCTATTAATATCACACAAAAGAGGTCTGAGGGCTGCCTATGACCTTCTAACCAAAGCAGTTAGCTATTTCCAGATAAACTGAAAGTTGTCCTTCAACTTGAGTCCACAGATTTATAAGAATTAGTGCAGACAGACAGTAAGACCCTTTAAACTCAGCTATGACACAATTTATTTTAACTGTATCCATCTTCATTTAATATGTCCCACTGTCTTGAGCAATCATGTGCATTTGTTTCTTTCAGGTGATGCTGAATTTTTTCCGTTTCTTTCAAGTTTTTTTCATATTCTGTTTCTCTCAGAAGAGCTCTGTTTCTGTATCCTCACTAGAAAATAACATCCATGCTCTAAAGTCAATGGGCCCTCCAAAATTGTTTCTAATTACACAAAATTGAATATATAATTTTATTACAGTTGATTGAAATTGGAACACTATTCATGGTTATCGAAGTTAGAGGAGTGAAAATATAGGTTGAGTTAATAAATAACTAATATGGTCCTTTTGAAAAGTGCTATGACTTCAAGCATCCACAGATTCTTATACAAAACAGCTGTTGAAAAGACTAACCATAAAACTATCAGTGTTTACAAGATTTTTATTATATAAAGCTAATGGCTCCCATGGTTTTAATGCACTGCAAAATAGAGTCTCTCCTATTCCTTATGAACACAAAGCACATCTCCCTAAAGGGACTTTTCTTCCTACAAGCTATCAATGCAATCAAAACTAGTGATGCATTTTATTATACTACTGCTTCTTGAAGAAACACGTTTTTATTGTAATATTTCATAAAGATCTGCTGCTGGCAATGTAAAAAGTAACTATCCAATAAAATTTAGTTGTGTGTTCTTGAAAACTCCATTAAAAAAATGTATAGTATATTAGTGAACATAGTTTCTGGTTTTAAACTTACCAGTAAAAAAATAATATCTTGGGGCTCAACTACTGAAAACAGCTTCTACCATCTTGGTTTTGACTTGTACTTCTCTTGCTCTCTCACCAGAAAAAAAAAAAAAAAAAAAAAATGTACAGGGTGTTCTAACTGAAAAGCACAAAAGAACTTGAAAGTCTTGTATGATCTAAAATAGGCTTGATATGTCTATTATACTGGATTTATACATGTATATTTATAAATACAATATTAACACCACAATGCATTAATGCATAATTAACAACATCAGAAGATTTGGTGATGAAAATTATGATGAAAACAGATTAAAACTTTCTAAAGCATAAAAGTTTATTTTTAAGAATAAAAAACATTGGGAATACCACAAAGGTTTATTTTAGTCTGCTAAGGTTTATCTCTCTATGTAGTGGCTACTCTCAATAGAAATAAAAGATTACTCTAGAGGACAATTAAGAACAGGAAAGCAATTCAGAGCCTCTGATGTTATGCATATATTAGCAAATAGCAACTCTATTTACTCTTACATACACAAGTAGATTTGTGCAGCAAAACAATTGGTGCTGAGGACCTGATGTTCACGGTATATGCATTTACGAGTTTTTTTTATTTCACAGCATCTCTAGTCTGGTCCTGTAAATTGAATGCCTGTTAGTAGTTGGAGGGCATTAAGCACAGTTCTGTAGTTCATTTTTCAATTTAGTTTAATCTGAAACATCCAGTCTGCATGCTCTGAGAGTGCTTCACAAAGTGTTACAAGGGGGAACAGTCAGGACATTCATTCCAAAACTTTTAATTCTTACTAAAACGTTGATGTAGGTACACTGAATTTCTCAAAAGTGCACTTTTGGTTAGATAGGAAAGGGAAGAGTTTAATAACATCACGTGTAGGATGAATAACTGACCTATACAAAATACATTGGTTTTCATTTTATGGGGGTTTAGGGGGTTTTAGGGCTTTTTTAAAGAGAGAGGTTTTATTATAATTTGAAAGAACTTTTGTCAAGGGAAGAGCATTTATGCAGTATAATAGTCTGGAATCTGTTCTTAAACACAAACCTGTTCCAATTGGCTCTGGATGCTAACTTTCCCAGCTGTCCTCCTTAGGATAATTGGGCAATTAGCCTTTGTCTTTCAGACTAATTACCAGTTCAGCCTACCTGGCTGTTTCTCAAAGAAACCCAGACAACCACAGGCAGAGAAAATAGGAAAATATACTCTTCCATGAACATCGAATATATACATACTGTTTACAAGGCAACCTTCTCCCTACCCATTTATGGTGAAGGCACAGGCCAGAGCACTTGGCCGGAGGGGTCTATTGGGTAGTTAACAACGATTACCTGATTAAATGTAACTTTCTGCCATGTGCAAATACTAGTAGCTACTCAGCCTGCTCCAAGTCTGGGCAGGAATAGCTCATATGTAGATAGGGCTGGTGCAATGAATGTGAGTGTGTGTTTGGGGGTAGTGAAGTGATTTTTAGAGTGTTAGAATATAAATCTGACAATAAAAAAGAAAATCAAAGGATTTTTTTATTTCCTTTTTTTTTTTTTTTGTTTTTCCCCTTTTCTTTTAGTGCTGCACTTTAGATGTTCAAAATGCTCCACTACACAACAGTGGTTCAATAACATTGTAAACCCCTGCAGAGTAGCGCAGGTTGCATGCTTCAATAAATAGGACAGAAGACGGGACCTCTCATGGAGAAGACTGAAGAATTCACGAAGTGGCTAAAGACAGAGTTCAGTAACCCTTGTGCTCCTTCAGGAATGCATTGCAGAAACTGATGAGCTTTTCTATAAATTGTACAGATTGTTGAGGTAAGAGTGGTGAGAAGGGGTCAGCTTTTCTAATGTTCTTCATACTGTTTTGCCTCTGAGATTGTGTTCAATTACTTGGTTTGCTCATTGTAAGCCAGTGGACTGAAACGGGTGAGGTCATGGCTTGTAGTAGTATATGGATCAATGCTTGCTATTTAGAAACCAGACAACTGGGTTAAAAGATGCTACAAAGTGTGTGTCTGAGGAAAATAGATGGCATATTTACCCTTTTTCCTGTAATATCAGTATAGTGGCTATTTTTGTTGGTTGAGTTTTGGGGTTTGTTTAGTTTTTAGGGTTTTTTTTTTAAGTAATGCAATAGAAGTGGAGCTGAATAATAATATATAATACCTCTGTTTAACACAGATACAATTAATAACTTGATAATGGATCTATAATGACAGGACAAGGGGGAGTGGATTAAAGCTGAAGGAAGGAAGGTTTCAATTAGATCTTAGGGGGAAGTTTTTTACAGAAAGAGTGGTGAGGTGCTGGAACAGGCTGCCCAGAGAGGTGGGGGATGCCCCATGCCTGGAGGTGTTCAAGGCCAGGTTGGACGGGGCCCTGGGCAACCTCGTGTAGGTCCAGGCCTGGAGGTTGGTGTCCCTGCCTGTGGCAGGGGGGTTGGAACTCTATGATCCTTGGGGTCCCTTCCAACCCAGACCTTTCTATGATTCTATGATTCTATATCATTTGGAATAACTAACTTCTTTAACTTGCCATAATAGACTGCACGTAAGCTGCTTTGGGTTTTGTCATGCTAATTAGGTTTAGCATTTGTTTAACCAAGAGAGATGCTCAGATCCAAGTTATCAGTATATACCTTCATCAATCTGTCCTGTTAGTCAGTCCAGTAGGATCAGTATATGCTGAGATCAAAGGTCTTTAGGAATAGAATGAGATTTCATGTCAGAGGGCATATTTTTTTAGGTGTGGATCCTCACTCTACAAAAGCTTGGATGTTGTCATTGAGTTTGCAACATTCCACAACTCCTGAAGTCACTGCTGGAGGTGAGTCTCCCGAGCCTGTGCTTGCATAGTTTCATTATCATTGCACTGAATTCTAAAGAGATGGTCTTTCGTACCCTGGACACATACAGATTAGAACAAAAATAAGCAAACTCTACACATATTTCTTTATCTTAGTTTCCAAAAAGCTAGAGTTACATTTTCTGGCCTAATCAAGATTGCTTATCAACCTTCATGGCTTGCTTTCTCAGTTCTGGGGACTTTCTGGCTCAGCTCACATCTTTGACTTTCTTTGTGATTGGTTCTACACTAATGGATATGGTCGTCTCCTCCCTTTCCACAAAACTATACTGTCTTTTCTTTCCTTTTCTATCCCAAAACTATGTCATGTTGGTTTCCATGACTAATATGAATATCTCCTGTCTGAATTTCTTCTTTCTGTATATGGTAATTTTCATTATTCCAAACCCACTTAATGGAAACAAATAAGAGAAAACTCATTCTCTAGGGTTTCAATTGTACGAAACACACAGACTTCCCTCAACAGAGCAAATGCTAATTATATAACACCACAGTCTAGGTCCCTGTCAGAATGCTGACTTTCTATTCAGGTGGCCACATTAAAAAACAATAACAAAAAACCCAACTTTTTTGTTTTATTAAGTTAAGTAAATACCTGGTGTAGCAATGTGAACTGATTTGCTGTGTGCAGAATACTCGTCTACATAACATGGATTCCTGTTTCAGATGACTTGAAATATCTTTTATCTGATCATCAGTGAATCATTGAGGATTACATGAACAGACTGATCTCTTCCCTCTTAAAATTTCCCACAGGTAGTAGTTTAGATCCTGCCTGAGCCAGAGATTGTTCAAACCACTTGCTTAATAGCGACCTATCTGCTAATTTGCCTAATCCACTTTTGAAGCTCTTTTGGTCCCCACAGAATCCTATTGCAAGAAAGTCCACAATTAAACAATGAGTTGTATGAAAAAGTTACTGAATCTGCTACCCAAGAATTGTGTAGTGTACCACCAAGTCAATCTTATGTGAACCTTACTAACCATATCTGTTATATTATTCATGATGCTTTAGCCTTCCTCCTGTTTTCCACACTGAAAAGAGCTCTACAATTTTTACAGTAGCTGTGATTCTGAGCAGCATGTTTCCCTCTTTTATCTCTATTCACATTTTGATGTATCATCTTCTTAAAGATGCCACTCAGTGTTAAAGGAAATGGTGGGCCATGCATTTACACAGAAGCAACATGATATTTTCTATTTATCTTTTCCTTTTTTAATAACTTCTCATAATCTATTTGCCATTTTGACTACCATGTAACACTGAGCTGATGTTTTCAGAGATCTGACAACATCATGCTAACTGGCGACATATCACTGTATAGATCTACTTAGAATACATTTATTCAAGTACACTTCTTAACAATGTATTTTGTCTGCTCATTTTGCCACTCAGTATCATGAGATTCTTCAGTAAGCTTTAGACTTGACTATCCTGAATAGTATTGTATCCTTTGTAAAATTTGTCATCATTCTACTCACTCCTCCTTCCAGGTCATTTATCAGCAATTTGAACAGTGCAAGCTCTTGCACAGATTCCCCAAACCCTCATAGCTAGTACTTAGCACAGTGTTACATTTTTTTTGTTTCCCTTATGACAAGGGAGCTACATATGATGATCAAAATCTGTAACAGAAAAACTTGCTTATTATTCACAAAAAACCTTCTGATTTACTGCTGTAAATATGATCTTCTTATGTGTTCAGATATGCTGTTAGTAACCTGAACCTCTACAGTCTTTCAAAGTGTCCAGGGAAACAAGATTATTAAAACTGTACATAAATATATTTCTATGTTATACATTGTGAATATCATGCATACCATGTGATTACTGTATACTTTTGATAAGAAGATTCTCCATTGCTATAAGCACATATAAAATGTCTCGATTTACAGAAAACTACTAGTAAATCTCTCTAAGCTTACGTTGAGACTACCAGTTTAACCATTTTCATTTCAGTGCCTTGACTTAAATTCAGTTATTTCCAGGTCAGACATCTGAACATAAGATCCAAAGCAGTCATTTTGTTGCTGTAACTGGCTATATAATAGTTCATTTCTAAATAGTGCTCCCAAAATATAATGAAAGATATGGACAATCTGTTCATAAATTTTTATACAATTTCAGCTTGCATTTGTAGCTTCTCAATATGGTCCTTAAATATGTTTTGTTTTTCTTTTCTTTCTTGTTTTTGTTTTTGTTTTTGTTTTTGTTTTGTTTTTAACCAGTCGTTGTATTATGAAAATCCAGAACTGTTTCAACCAAGATTAACTGTTTTGACCCTGGAACATATGCCAAATGCATAGGTCAGTATTTTGGATACTATCCCAATAAGAAGTGAGGTCGTTATATATCAGTTCCCCCTCTATTTTGTGGAATTTGTCAATATCTCTAGGATATTCAGGAGACAGATTTAAAAAGTCCACTTAGGAAAAATTCTCAATAAGCCATATCAGCTACTCTGACATTTGCCTCTCTTTTTACTTGTTTGAAACAAGTCGGTAAGTTCAATCAATATTCAATGTCTGAACTTAAACTCACTTTTTAAGGTAATAAGTTAATTAATTACATTAATTGTTCCAATACTTATTTCAGAGTTAGGATACTCGGTGTAGAAACATAATTCTTTGATAATTTTTGTAAAAAAATCACCACAGTCACCACAGTGACAGTTATGCAGATTGCCTCCGTTTCATCTCTCAGACTGGTGAAAATCAGGGCCTACTTCACTGGAACCAGTGGAGCTAGATTAGATTGCCATGATACCTTGTTAAATAAAATTTAAAAAAAAAAAAAAAATAATAAAAAAAAATGTTAAATCATCTTATCATCTTTTTCATACTGCCTCTAATTTAGGTTTAGGTTAAAGTATTGCAACCCTATTAGTCATAATGGAGTTGCACAAGGGTTGTTCATAGCAGAAATTTATCCAGCATATCAATGATCCATTAAGACTAAATGCATTTAAAATGGTGATATCTTTGTGCAGTCTTCCCATTAGAAACACAATAATGTGTGATGATATTTACCTCCTTCAAGGGTATTTTTTAATCATCTTTTAATTTTTAATTTTTAATCATCATTTTTAATCAGCGTTGTAGCTGTGCAAACGTGAATATATTTACTTTACAGCAGTGCAGCACCACCCTCCTCCAGTGAGTGGATTTCTGGTAGCACGCCAAACTATAACACTCTGTGACTTCTAGATGGGAGCAAAAGTGTACAAATCATGTGACTCCTAGATGGGAGCTAAAGTATACAAATCATAATCTTCCCTTTTTCAAAAGAGTTGAGGAAGATGAATAGAGATTACCTGAAAACCTGAAACAAAGATCTTTAAAAATAATCACAGAATTATAGAATCATTTAGGTTGGAAAAGACCTTTAAGATCATCAAGTTCAACTGTTAACCTAACACAGCCAAGTCCAGGACTAAACGATGTCCCTAAGCACCACATCTACATGTTTTTTAAATACCTCCAGGGATGGTCAATATCCCTTGACAGACCGACCAGAGGTGGATGACATGTTGGAGCACATGAGGGATG
>KL282350.1:6002-20201 GCA_000699545.1 Podiceps cristatus
GATAGAACAGGAGGAAACGGCCTCAAGCTGTGCCAGGGGAGGTTTAGGTTAGATATTAGGAAAAACTTCTTCACCAAGAGGGTGGTCAGGCATTGGAACAGGCTGCCCAGGGAAGTGGTTGAATCTCCATCCCTGAAGGTATTTAAAGAACGGATAGATGCGGTGCTTGAGGGCATGGTATAGATGGACCTGGCAGTGATGGGTTAACAGTTGGACTCGATGATCTTAAGGGTCTTTTCCAACCTTGACAATTCTATGATTCTATGATTCTATGAAGAATAAGGGATTGTTTTTCATCCAGTGCCCCTGTTTGGTAGATAGGAAAGCAAACTTGCTGTTCCTTTTATTGTAACACCTCAGAGCACTAGCTGATTTTACAGGAATGGGGGGTACTAACAGCAGAGAAATGGTACTAAATGCTACTCATGCTACTAAAAGAAACCCTGTGTGCAGAAGCATAGGTATATGCAGAAGGTAGGAAATTAATTCTTGGCCTTTTGTAATCCTGCTTCATGCTCATTCTGAGACCTTTGTGCTCCTAGTGGTTTTATTTTTTTCCCAAGAAGACGACTTTGGGGGATGCAGGTAGAGTTTTATTTTGGAGGTTGTCATCTGCTGGAATGGCATACATCCCATTAACAGGTCCTATGCATGCAGACGTCTGGGCCCACATACATCCCCAGCTTGGTAGGATTAGCCTGAAGAGCCTACAACTTTCTATCCTTACTTATGTTACTGCACATGGAGTAACTTTGGTTTTTTTCCTGATCTATTTTTTTCTGTGTATGAATCCTTGTTTCACAAGAGACTATAATGAGATAATAGAGGTTTCCCTTATAAACCCAGAAGGTAGCATTTGTTATAAGGATTGTCAGGCTTGGCAGCAACTCTTGGATGACACAGTTGTTCTAATTGGTACAGTCTCTGTGAAAAAAAAAAAAAAAAAAGTGCTTTTTATTCACCAAGTTTTGATGAAAGGGTAATTGGTTGTAGTGTCTTTGTGTCTGTGGATATCAGGAATGCTTTGGCATTCTATCTTATCGGCTGTAATAAATTTCGATCAAATATTCACCCTCAAGATTAATTATGGGCATCATATTACACAGACCTTCTTTCTGGATGGTTTTAATTATAATGTTTTGACATCCATAATGTATATAAATCTTATGACTTTATACACTTGTAGCATTTTAAAACTCCTGATTTAGCTAAATAGCAAGGTGGCTGAGTAGTGGTTAAAGTGATAGATTCAGAAAAAATATTTGACACACCTCAGTCACTATGGAAAATAGGACTTTATTTTCTGAAATAGGTATCCCATTATCTTGTGTTGCATTGCCTCAGTGCACAGACCTCAAAGGTATGGTACATTTCACTGATACGCTACAGAAGGATGTGTTACAATTATTGTGGAACAACTATTAGTGCCATGGATAGAAGCAGAAGAGCTGAATGGAAAAAAACCCCTGCCACATAATTCTCCCAAGGCATATCCATAAATGTTATTGATAGGTAGGCAGTTAGCCATCCTGCATTTCAACTCATTGGCAATCCTGCTGGTCCTCCCTGGGGGCCTGATTCTTCTAGGTATCTTCAGCTGCTGCTGCTGCTACCATGAAAGCTGAACATGCTCAAAAGAGGATCCTGTCCTCTGCTCCTAGGTTTCTTGCTTCATCCATTAACGATCATCTGGACGAAAATGTCTTCTTTCATCATATTGTAACGCTCTACTTCATCCACCTCTGGGCTTGTTTATCAATTAGAATGAAAGTTGTGTAATGTGTTTGGATTCCTACATTATTCTTCTTGGGACCAAATTTGGTATTTGAATGACATTTATTTGTCTCTTAGCTTTGCCTCTTAGCTTCCTCAGATGGCTGGTTTCTCCTTTATAGGTGGCCAAACAAGTTGTTCTGACTTTTACTAATCCAATGTTACATTTCCTCATTTTTATTTTCACACGTAAATTATTGTTTGCTCCACATCACGGTAGGACAAGATTTTCAAGCTCAATGTCCAAAGTTCTGCATCTTGAAAGCAGTCAACATCTCCAGCTGTTACAGTCTTCAGAGTCTTGTTGGGAATACTTGATGCAATTAGAATGAGATATCTTGATATTTGAAGCTTAATGTAAATATTTAATCTCAGGAAGTCAAATAGATTGTTTTCTTTTTCTGAAGTCAAATATTAAAATTTAACTTTACTCTTACTTGTTTTTAAATAAAATATATGACATTCTTATTTTAGTATTTCTTTACAATATGTGAAACTGTTCAACTATTTTGCTTTAATTGTGACTGGGTTTCCTATCATATTAAACAATTTTTCAGCAATTGACTTCAAAAGGATTTTTGGTGACCCATCTGTAAAACACTGTAGCTTTTACCCCCTATTTCTAAGCATCCTGTGCTGCAAATTCTATTTTATGAACTACTCTACTTTTGAAGTACACAGAGACGTCAAACCTAATTTGCAGAGTTTTGCACAGAATTGTCCATTAAATGTTATCCAAATATACCCACAAAAAACCAAGGTTTAGTTTGATTGACTTGTCCCATTGCAAAATGTGCACCTGCTGTGAAATGAAGTCGCAGAGAAAAAAAGTGGAATAATTTAACTTTTTTATTTGTAAAGATAATCAGGGTTTTTCTGATTACATCTTAACTTCATAAATGTTAAATAACCTATCAGCATCTAGTTGTTGTAAATTATGAAAAAGAGTATTGCTGGGAATATTAACCAACTAAATCCTTGTTCTTTAGTGAACATGAAAATGTGTTATGGCAGGTTGTCATTGTGCTCATGGTAACTTTGACACCAAATAACAAAACTGCCATTTGCACTTAGGGTAAATTGGTTCACTTGTGCTTTTACGGTTCCTTTTATTCTGACATAAATTTATGAACTCTGGAACTAACCAAGTCGTGTGGTTTCCCAGCTGACTTTAACAAATATGCCCATTTTGTTTCCTTCAGTCATCAGAGCACACAAGGTAGTAGTTTCAGACTGGCTGCAGATGCTGAAGGCTATTCTGGAAAAAAGGGGTTTTTTACAAGTTTCTGTTGTATAAATATATATATTTTTATATTTTTCAAATTATAAAGGGATTCCTTGATCTTAGCATTCAATGAATTTCATTGAATTGTAGAAGGATTTCCATTTAATATAGGAATTTTTCAGGCTGTTTGCTTAGTTTTACTTACAATTTCATGTTCATTTTCTGAGAATTTTAAGGTTTTGGGGTTTGGGTGTTTTTGTGTTGGTTTTTTGGTTTGGTTTTGTTGTTGTGGTGGTTTGGTTTTTGTTTGGGGTATTTTGTTTGGTTTTGTTTGGGGTTTTGTTTGTTTGGTTTTTTTAGCATTTCTGTTTTTTTGAAATCTGTCCTTTGCTGTGTATCAATGGCTGGATTCAGCTGTGCTTGTTTGTATTTAGTCTTCCTTGAGAAATCAAGCATTCTGAATTGGTCTAATTTCATAGATTTCTGGTGAATTTTGCCTAGAATAAATGCACTGATCAGATGCACAAAAATGAATTATGTGTCACTTTCATAAGATAGTTCTTTTTTCTGTCTGAAATATCTGGTCTATTGTCAGGACTGGAGAAGAAGGGAACCTTAACTGCAAGATTAAAAACAGGTTCCTATTTGATGCGCTGTCTAGCATTTCAAGCTCTTATTGGATCTTCTGTTGTGTCCTTTACAGGCCCTCCAATTATAAGGGAAAAGAAAAAAAAAAAAAAAAAAGTAGCTTAGCTGTAATAATATATCTTTAATTACTGGTATAATTATACAACGCATACTCAAGTGCACTCTTCCAGAACGTCTCATCTTCGATATATCACAGATGAAAAATAATTTTCTTTCTTGAAGAAGCCATCTACTTCAAAATCACTGCTCAGAGGTTTACTCTGTAACATTCCACATGACTTTAAAAGTTGTGTTTCTATTATTCCATTCTTAATTTTTAAGTTTTTGTGTTTTTCCTTAAAACTTTTACACTGAAAAAGGAAAATTTTGCAGTGGGATTTTTGTACTTTGTCTCCTTTTCCCTTCACTTCTTCCAATGACTAATGTTAGCATCTTTTTTTCTTCCTATAAGCTGAGCAGTTGATGAATAAGATTGAAGTCATGCCCTCACTTCAGGGCTATTTTTTTCAGCATTTGAGTGTAATGGCACTTCCTTTGTCTAGCATCTAGTGAGGCAGCAGCATCTTGTTTCTTTAGGATTTTTATGTCCTCTTTTTCTCCTGAGAACTGTAAAAACTTGGTATTTCAAAGATTTTTCTGATCTTCCAAAGTACATCCATTGTTTATAGCACCACAAGGAAACTTGAAATCTCGCTGATTTCTCGTAAACTTTTTTTTTTTAGTTAATGTGCATGTTCACATACATACTTAGCTAAAACAATCCATCTAAAAGAACAACAACAGTGGAAAAAAAATGCTCTTTGTAGCTTCGGGGTAATAATATCTATGTACTCTATTAGAAAAGGACAAAAAAAAAATACAATTAGGACAAAGAATTGAGTTGTTTTCCAAAGTTACGAATGGAACGATTCTCAAGATCTGGACAAGCCTCAGAATGGCTCATAGGCATCTGGTTCTTGGAGCAATCACAAAGACCTGTCTGTGACATCTAAAGTAAGTGTTGTGTTGAAAGAGAAATGTGCCCTTAGTAGTCAGATACATCTTGACTCATTTCAGAAAAATACCTTGTCTACTTTGTACTTTGTTCTTTCTTAAGGCTGTGCCTTCCGTGACTGCAGAATGAAGGAAGCACACTTAACAGACGCTTCTTTGGTTATTCTCTTGGTTTTATGAAATTGCCACTGTCTGCATAGAACAGTCTATAGTGGACAAAAAGTAAAAAACCTACAGCCCATTTCCTAATTACAAAACCAAACCAAACACCAAACCATTGAGAAGTCATGTTGGAGGAAACGAGAAGGTCCAGGAACCTCTGCCAATCGATCTGAAGGGATGGCTTGTGGCTTAGCTTGTTCTCATGGAGAAACTGATTTTTCAGCTTCTCAAAAGAACTGGAAGGTTAGGAATTGACAGCATGCGAAGAGGAAAGGATGGGGGAAAATGTTTAAATTAAAACAAAATTGAGGGTTTTTTCTTCAACAAAAACTAAATACTGTCCATTTGATCTTATATCAATTGAAGTGATGTGTTTCTTGGTTCAAGCTAGTGTATTGTACTTTATTGGTAAAGCAGGCTAAGAACCTGCACTCAGCTACTGCTGCTGGGCTAAAAAGGGATAATTTGTTCAATGGTGGCAATTCACTTTTTTGATCATATGACTCTGTATTCAAAGAGCAGTGCTTAGTAGCTGCTGCCCCTCCAAAATAAAGAAATAAAAGCTGCCTGGTTCACAGTCGTAAGGTCACTCTTCCCAGAAGTAGCAATTGCAACACAAGCATTGACTGAATTGAATTTTGATTTTTAACTAAGAACTGTAATGTCTGTCTTCCAGTTGTGATCTGCAGATGGATCTGTTTCAGTTTATATTTAAATGGTTGTAGTTTCCAAAAGAGGCCGTAGGTAAAACCTCCAGAGGGGGCTTACATTTAAAATTGCATATGATGAATGCTTCTGAAGTTGTCCTGCACTGTTGTTAGTATTTCAGATAATCACCGATTCTTCTCTGTTTCACAACAGGGATATTCCTTGTCAATGTGCCTTTGGAATACAACATCTTACTAAATGCGAGCAGTCCCACTCTACTGGTGAAGCCAGTAGGACGTGCGCATTTTGCTTTTGTCGATGGTCTAGATCCCTACACCCTGTATGAGATAAGAATACAAGCATGCCAGAATGGTAAGATGATTTTGAAACACTCACCTCTGTGACTGGAAGGGAATGGAGATTTTCCAGATAGATTCAACTCAGCAAAACAGATAAAAGCTTATTCCTTTGACTCCAAAACTTTGACATTGGAGTCAAATGTTTATCTAATAAAAAAACTGAATGAAGCATTAAGTATTTCTCCATGTTATATCATGAATATTTTATATGGAGATTTAAAAAATGTGTTTTAGGTAATATGTGCCATTTTATTAAAAGCTCTTCACAAATAGCTTAACAGTTTTCGAAATGTGCATACAGAACAAAATCAGTTCTGTAATTTTTCACCTACAAGAAGTGGTAATCATAAAGACAGGATAAAAGAGCCCAAATATTACAAAATTCCTTACTTTAATGGAAATTTTCAAAATCCTTTTGAAGTAAGTCTTTCTAAAATGACACTTTGGAACCAATTCTCTCCTCACCTGCACTGGTGAAAATCGGGAATAATTCATCAGTGTAGTTGCAGTAATTTAAATGAGTATTTAATACCAAAATGAGGTGAAATGGGGCACCGTTTCATCAGGAACATCTTTACTTACCATTCATTTGCTCTTACTGTAGTTTTTGTTGAGGACGGAGCTCTCATCACTAAGCAAACTTCTGGTTTTGTAGGTGGGTGTGGAGTAGGTGGTCAAACATATTCAAGAACTCCTGAAGCACCTCCTAGAGAACTCAGCCCACCTATCGTTAAAGCAATGGGATCTGCACTCGTAGAAGTGAAATGGGCACCGCCTAAGAAACCAAATGGCATCATTACTAACTACTTTATTCACAGGTAAATGCTTTTATCGCCTCAGATTCTTGGTCTTATTGAACTGTTCATTTCTTTATTGCTTGATATACTCAGAGGTGAAAAAAGTTTAGAAGTAGATGGTAAAATATGTATTATTATAAATGCTGATCTATGGATGGGCAAGTTGAGAGTAAGAGCTGAGACAAGAATCATCTTCCTGATCTACAAATGACAAAAAGCAGGTGAAAAAATATTTTTAAAGATTCGAAGGGACAGACAAAAATTGTAAGATAGATACTCTCACTGTGTTTACCCGGACTACTAGGTACATTCTTCAATTCTCTCTGATAAACAATTGAGAATTTTGGAATAGAAACAGGAGTAATTCACAATTTCTGAGATTATTAAAAGCAAGAAAAGGTATCTGGGTTCCTACCACAGGTGAATTTTCCAAGATAAATTATGTTCCTGTTTGTCAGTAAGTAAGCTGAAGTGAGATTACAGTGCAGCTCCATTTTATACAGTCTTCCAATTAAATTCCATCTATTTATGTTCCTTGGTGTTTGTGTTTAGCTGCCTTGTCTAGGTGGATGACTGACACATCCTCACTCCCTATGAGGAGCTTCATAAGCTCTGCATGAGGATTTTTCTACGTAGATAGCTGTGATTAGGGAAGTATTAAAGTAGCAGGGCACTGACATGTGCTGTGCTCGTTGACCCTTTTTGAAAAGCACACTGAAGGGACCTTCTTGAAGAGCTTCAGAAAGTTAGAGAATATAGAACTTAAGCCACATGTTGGAGAGGAGTTTAAACTCTGAAGTACCTGGTTTTCCCAGCTCTAAATATGTGTGGCAAACACACGCTGGGCTGAACCTAGCCTCCCACAAAGAGTTTGGGACATTTTATTATATTAGAGCTGTGACTGAGAAGACGAGGAATCGAATTACCGTTTGGAATCAGAAGTGATAATTAATATAAATTCACTTTTGCCTTAAACATATTCATAGTCTCTAAAAATTCCTGCTCTCTTGAAATATCCTTTTGTTTGCTTTTTTTAATTGTCTGATCACTAAATTCAAGTCCCACCCCTCTATAAAGAGGAATAAAGTGTACGTTATAGCCCAAGACATGTCTTCACTCTGTTGGTTTTGTAAATAAAGCTGATGATTACTGCTGCTGTTCCATGGCAGCCATAGAAAGGGAAAACAGGAAATATAATACAGAAAGCCTGCTTCAGTGAAAAATACTGTAAATTGAATTTGACAGCATTTGATGGCATTTGATTATTCTAGTCACAGCCAAACAATGATATAAAGAGTAATATGAAACAGAATGTGTTACTGCCTGGCAGACTCAAAAGCAATAAACCTTCCTCCAATGTGACACAATCACTTCACAATCATAATTGTAGCCTGTTTGATACCTCTGAGTACAGCAGAAGGGCACTGACTGACATAGATACATTTTGTTTTTTATTTAAAGTGAAATGAAAATGGCGCACTGGGGCTCCAGATACAATCGTTATATTCACCTACATAGGCATGAATCACTTGGCAGTTATTTCAGCTGAAGTTTAAATGTGCTTAGACAACAACAATATCAAATCTTTCTCAGATAGCTGCAAAAAAATCAGAAATGGGATGTAAGCACATAGTTCTTTTTCATTTTGTAGCCACACATAGCCTTGCATTGTTATAGCAGCAAGACTGCAGTATTTCTATGGGAGGTTATGGCATGTAATTTCTTCTTCATCATGTGCTTCTTCCTTACTGCATCACCACCAAAATAAATTCATTTAACTCAAACCCTGGAATGCTTGGGCAGCTAGTGTGTGCGCAGATCTTTGCATTAAAATGGCAGGGCTTGTGCTTTCTTCTAGAATCATAAAACCACTTTCAAGTTTGCAGCCATTTTGTTAGAAAACAAAAAATTAAAATGTTACTTTATTATAAAAGCAATGGTGACATTTTATTTTTTATTCACGTAGCAGTTTTAAACGCAGATCTGAGGCTTTTAAACTTTTCTAGCAAGGACTGCAACTTGGAAGAGATTGTGGGTGAGAAAAGATCTGGTTCATGAGAGAATCACCCAAGAATCTCTTCCCATTCATCATTACATAACATCCCTGTGACAACCACAAAAATTGCTGGTCTGGAAAAATAATATTATGGAAATAGGTGATGTATTTCTTGCTCTATTTTAATAAGATATAGGTCACATCAGCTAATGGAACCGCTCATTGACCACCAGCATGCACTGTGTAGGAGGCACATGAGATGATCCTTAAAGTAATATTGCCTGTAAAATTAGAAGTGTTTTGGTTCATACCTTGCTTAAGGGAGTGTCTGAATTTCTATCAAAGTGTCTATGTCACGTCCAATAAGATTATGTTATTTAGTATGTATATGTGAGATTGTAACGTAGCTCTCATTAGCTGAGCAATCCTGTCGGTGAAAACGTAGCAAAAAAACCCAACAGGCAATTGAAGATAGGACATGTCTCAATGGCTGTTGACTGTTGTGACTTGCAGTGTAGAGGCTTCTAGACCGACTCTATGGTTAATTCATTGCTTACCCTCATACCCTTAACCATGAGCTGCACCAAAGACAGCTTCCAAGGCACATATATTACTAGATGGCTTAATATAAGAACCCTCAAGGATGTATAAGAACTCCTGAAGGGTTTTATTTATACCTGTAATTGATATGATACCTAATCTAAACTAACATATTACATGCAATAATCTCAAATTCCTTTTGTTCACTTTTTGACATCAAAACTTGTAAAAAAAAAAAAAAAAAAAAAACAAAAAAACCCAAACTACATTAGTATAGATTTGTTGACTCCAAATGGTAAGTGAGGCTGCTTTGTCTAATTGGATGTGAAACTGTAAAGGGGGAGCACATTGCTGATGTTGCATTATTGCCCCACATTTGACAGCCAGATTCCCTGGTCATTTGAGATTTACCCCAGGACTTCTCAGTGTTTCTAGAAATAGCTTACAACCACTCTGGTAAGGAAAAGAGCAGGCACTGCTAAAACATGTACTTTAGTTGCATGGTGAAAGGTAAACATATGAGGAATAATTCTGGGCTGACCTGCAAGACCTCAGGGGTTCACTGAGTCTCCTTCCACATAAAAAAGCTGAGGGGTGAGTGTTGCAGTTAGTGTTGCAGTTAGTGTTGCTGCACTCCTCTGCATCCAGCTTTATAGTTATCTGTCACAAAGAAGATTATATTCTCCTCTTTATGTCATCTGGCTCAGATTGGCAGTGGGGCAGGGAGAATTTGCCCTTATAAAAATAACTATCTGAGCATCTTTAAAATGAATGTAAGCAGCAAATCAGACTATGCAGATTAAGAGACAGCTTACAGCTCTTGGAAATGTTATTCTCCTTTGCAGCTCATTGTACCTAAGAAACACTTCCAGTTAAATGAGCAGTTGAATCTTAAATCTTAAGACGATTGAAATGATTACAGACTGTTCAACCACTTCTGTTCAAAGTTTATTCATACATGAAGATATTCTGGGTTTTAGCACTACAGATGGAACCATTTACCTAACCATAAGTTTCATTCATTAAATATTCAGCAGTAATAAGATCTAAATACTTAACCAGACTACATTGTACAGCTTTGCTTGTGGATGAGCTTACAGTTAGTGGCATATTTGATCTTTCAGTGTGAAAAAACTGTTTATCACAGACTTTCAAAAATTTATAAAACATAGATTTGTATATTCATTTAAGTGCCATACTGCTTGGTCAGACAAGACATATTAAATGTGACTTTATTGCACTAACATACACTCTCTTTTCACTTATCTACAGAGATTTTTTTAGGCATGTTTTTGAGTACAGAGGGAAAAGACTATATTTTTAGGTGCAGGAGAAAGATATAGTAGTGATTTACCTTTCAGAATTATTCAGAATTCAGTGTCTTGCATTGAGTCAGTCAACAGCATGTAAAGCAGAATTATGCATAAGGCTTAATTTTCCATTACAATAGAGCATGGGGAAGTGTAATAAAAACAGCTGATGGAATTTTGGGGTCAATGGGAAATTTTGCACCTGGCTCTTCCGGACATTTTGTTGCAAGAGAGTGAATTGCTAGGGAATCTTTCCTGCCTGTTCTACTGCCATTCACCCAGTTCTGCCAGCCAGTTCTCAGTTTCAACACATAATTTGCCTGTTCCACTAAACTCAAGACATTTTACCTCAAAACTCTTCTTTTTTTTTTTTTTTTTTTTATCATGCTTTAACCCCTTTAAACTGAAGCGACCATATAGCCTGCTTATCTCAGTTTAGCAAAAATTCTTTAGCGTCATATAAGAATATAATGTATGTATAAGAATGTAAATGCATGCCTTATATATACATATACACAATGAATAAAGAGCTATGTACACACATGCATTCATTCTATTCATATTTGCATGTAAATACTTGAGTATATATTATTGCAAACAGCTAAGATTATCAGTTTTAAAATATTGTGGTATTTTGTATTTTTAAAGTAATTCCTGGGTTGATCTAACAAAACAAAATCTGACAGAATTTTGTGAAATACAGATTTTCTCTTGCCAAAGAAATGTTCTTCAGTTTCTCTGTATGTGTAGTGATGATGACACCCAGTAGTCAGACAAACCAATTTTACTTCTGCAAATTTGCCTTACTTGCAGTAAAAGTGGCAGATAATGTAATTTGGTTTTTGTTGTTGGCATGGAGGGTGAAAGTGCTTTTATGTTCTGCAACAGCCAAGGTTCCTGTGAAGAGTAGGAGAAATACTTGAATGCATGTGCAGTACAGCACAACCGTCACTGAGATTTATCACAGTGTTTAAATGTAACCAACTTAATTTCACACAAACATTTTTATGCCAAGTGAAAGAATTGATTTGATAACTCTGTTTCAAAGATGAGTGCTTGCCTTATTACAGCTGTTGTAAATTATTTACTAGAAGGAGCCACATTAGAAAGGGGCTGAGGATCATCTGTAATCTCCTCTGATACTCAGAATATTATCAGGTCCAACATAAGCAGATCTGTTGTAGGAATGCTATATGTACGTATATTTGTGCGTGTGTGCATACAGATACATACACATATGTACAAAAATAAAAAGCCATTGTGCCACAAGCTTATACGGTCAATTGTCTTTATAAGTTTGCATTTTTAAACAAAAGCAGCATTGGAAAAAATACGTAGTTTATTACAGAAAGCACTACTTGTGATATTTTAATGAGTTTCTGTGGTGTGACTGCAAGTTCTGCTAAGTTTATGCACAAGGGATTACTTATTCCATTTTCAAGAACAAACGAGATATTTATTGTGCATTAAAAGTGCATGGTGTTGCTTTTGAGGGCGTGATAGAATGTTTATCCCTTGTTCACTAGGCAAAATTTTTCTCAAGTAAATTGGTCACAAGTTTTCCATAAATGAGCGATCCTGAGGTATGTCCATAAATAGTTTGATTTCAGAAATGTTGAAAACTTGCGCCCATATTGCAATTCAAGTCGTTACTTAGCAGCTATATATGGATTTAAAATTTCCCTTTCTAAATTCTGAAAGTCTCATATCTGATGTATACTGTCCTAAAAGGACAATATGCTTTGTATTACTACTCTGCTACTATGGACTGTGACAGCACACTTGTTTGACATGGTTTTTTGTACTCTTCTAGATAAAGGGGAGTAATTAAATGGTTGCCTCAAAAATCTCTTCTTCACCACTCAGCAGCTAAGGCAAGTTCAGGGAAATGCTTTTAAGATGTAAAGATAGGTAGGCAGTTTCCTGTGTGTCTGTAATGTATAGAAATAAGTGCTGTACTTTTCTGGGGTACGGGTTGAACTTAGAACTTCAGGATCTACTACTGTGGGACTGCTAAAGTGATTTACAATTTTAAGCACATTGCCTTTGATTTAATTTCAGACGTCCTGTGGGCAGTCAAGAGGAGCTGCTTTTGTTCATCTGGGCTGAAGGAGCTTTGGAATTTATTGATGCGTCTGAAGCTCTACAACCTTTTACTCTCTATGAATATCGTGTCAGAGCTCAAAATGCTGTGGGGTCAGTGGACAGCCTGTGGGCTTCAACCCAAACTCTGGAGGCTTCCCCGTCGGGCATGGGAGCCCCTTGGGCACAAGCAACAAGTGCATACTCAGTGCGGTTAAACTGGACCCAGCCCGTCTCTCCCAATGGCGTTATATCTCTGTATCGAGTAGTCTGTCAAGAAAAACGCAGCGATCCAACGTTTAGCATCCCAGCAGTTACAGCGCTAACCGTAATGGTAAGAACTGGACCGCAAAACCAGTTTTAAGTTGTTTTTACTCTGCGTCGATCTCTGTGGTATTTTAAAATCTCATTTCGCAGTGATGATTGAAAAAGTGGGGTTTCCAATTGCCAGTAGTTTTGTTGGTTTAGATTCTGTGTTGGGCCCAGTGCAGACTGAAACATTTCACGTTAATATCTGATTCCTGGCAGAGGTAAGTAGATTATTCGAAAGCATGGATGTGTCATGCCTGGAGGAATTAAGTACATGCATCTAACTTTGTCAGCCTTGCTCTGAAAATACTGTCCTGAGCTTTTTGTCTGACTGTCAAAATAGTTTCACAGGATTTGCAAAATGAACAACAAAATCATTCCTCCTTGTATTTAATTCTAGTTTTGTAATTCAGTTTGAGTCACAAAGTGAATGAATTCATTAGTAATTACATAGTTCATCTATGCAATGCATTTGTGTGTTCCCCTCATAACTCATCAGTGATAAAAGCAGATCTACTTTTGCTTTCATTACATGTACTTATATTAGAATGTTACTTTGCACTGCCAACATGTCTTTCCCTTCAAGGGACTTTCCAAACATGAATGTCTGTAAATATTATGTTTCTATTCAGTATGTGGAGGGTTAGACTCAGGAAAGGGCAGGTTGGTTTTACGTAAATCAGTGACAGAAGCGGTTATGGTTTGTGTGGTTACCACTGCTCCTCCCATTTATATATTGCATTCTAGCTTTTCTATAGAATGACAGCTTATAGATAGTTGAACTGAACTGCTTTATATTAGGATAGCTACTGTACTTGGCTGTCTTCTGAAAATAAGTTTTAGAAAATCTTTAAGGAGGTTGTAAAAAGCTTGTTTCCTCAGCAACATTTAATAATTTCATAAATTTCATAAACCTAGAATTTTCCCTAAATTATATTCATAGCCCATGTTTGTATTGAATAACACCAGAAATCCCCTAAATTCTTGATTATGCCAATCATAAAGAATCTGTTTGACATTCAAGTAGGACCCTAGAGAGCTTCCTCTGCAATACCCAATAGTAACCTTTAAGTAACTCTGTTAAACAAATCTCAACATGACAAGGTGGAAGAAGTTTCCAGCTCAGTAATCTTACATCCTCTTGTGATCATATGGTTCCAAAGCAGTTTTGTGTCTAGCTTCCTAGAAGCCTAAACAGATTAAGTTTGTAATACATCTTTCAATGAAAAAGAAAACAGGTCCTGAACTGAATGATAGAAATATATACTTTTGGCTGCTGAAATAGTTGCAATTTGCATTGTATAGTATGCTAGGTTTTAAAAAGTAGATTGGGATTTTAAAGTTATTGAACTTCAGC
>KL282350.1:20211-25211 GCA_000699545.1 Podiceps cristatus
GCTCCCTTAACATGTTGGGTTTTTTTTTTTTTTTTTTAAAAAAAAAAAAAAAAGTTACAATCATAATTGTGATGAGACACCTAAGATTTCAAAACCAGCAAAATTACAGGGCTTCTCCTAATACTCTGCTTCAGCAGCATGCAATGTGCCACTGAGCATCAGAATTGACCTGGCCAGTCATGCATTGCAGTGTCTTCTAAGCATGCCAACAACAACACAAAATGTCCAAGATGGTTGTATTGTGGGTAATAAAACCTCAATCATAATTGTGATGAGACACCTAAGATTTCAAAACCAGCAAAATTACAGGGCTTCTCCTAATACTCTGCTTCAGCAGCATGCAATGTGCCACTGAGCATCAGAATTGACCTGGCCAGTCATGCATTGCAGTGTCTTCTAAGCATGCCAACAACAACACAAAATGTCCAAGATGGTTGTATTGTGGGTAATAAAACCTACCAAAATGGTCTTTTAAATAATGTTGCCACAGTGTGTTTCTTTAACAGCATCAGTTAAAAGCTTTTTAAATTAACAAGATATTATTTACTGAATTAGTATTTTCCTGGCTTCAAAATCGTTTATTTTCCCCAAATGCTACCCTGAATCAAAATGACATTCTGGCAGCATATGTATAACTGTTCTACTAGTGTTGCAGCAAAGCTGACTTGCTTGTTTTTTCTACTGTCCTTTGTCATGAACATTTATCAATTATTATTTTTGCTACTCATTTTTATTTTTAAATATTGTAATACCCTTTGGGAGAAATCTTTCTGCACAGCTTTTCTACCAGTTGCACTCACATTAAGCTGTTGCAACTACATCAACTCAATAGAGTTGTTGCCAATTTATACCAAAGAGCTGAGATCTGAATCCTACCTCTTCTGAATACAGCAGAACAGCTAAAGCTTTGAATCAAAGTTATTGACATAAAGTGCACAGAGTCCTGTTATCAAAGATATCTTCAGGAGGTCAGGTCAATTATCTCAGCAGGCAAAAACCTGGACACCAACTTTCAAAGTTATAACCCCTTAAAAATAGAATTTTACCCATGGAATTGCTGATATACCCTTAAAGGTAGCTTTGTGAACGAGAAACTTTAATTAAAATGCAATTTTATTGAAGGAACTAACATTCCAATGATTAAACTTCTGCCCCTTTAAAATATAGCTTTCAAGGGTACCAGGCTAAATCATTTAATCTCCTAAAGCATCTCTATTGGAGCTCCCTCGTGGGATACACCATTAGTCATTCTCTCACACAAGCTTCCATGTTACAAGCAAGACTTAAAGTATTAAGTGAGCAATGAGTTTGGTCCTTTATTTAATCTGTTAGACTCCATTCTTATCCCATTAGATTATTCCAGGAAAAAAAAAAAAAAAAAAAAAAAAAAAAAAAAAAAACACAAAAAAAAAACAGTGCTAGAATCACGGTAGCCAATCCCACCCTTGTTCTTGTCGGTTGCACCCTGGTTGCCTGCCACAAGACATAAAGCTTGACCAAAACCTAAAGTAGAAATACAGTCCCTGTGACACTGCAGGGTACAAATTAAGCTATTGCTTAATTTAATGGCCCTGCAGACTGTTCTAATTTGACAGCTTTGTTTCCATCCATTTCCAGAGCCAAATGAGAAGCATCTTCTGGGTCTTCAAACCATTTGACAGAATTAATCACTCTTCTTTCCCAAAATGCAACTATTCACTCCCCAGTTAAGGTGCTTTAATCTGTATAGAAATTAATGTGTCAAAGGTATGGCTGTCCACTACCTTAAGGTTATCACTGACCCCTTGAAATTTTACACAGCCTATGGAGATAAAAATGAGAACTGAGTTCTAAGAGCAAAAGCTGCTGCCACTCAAATGAAAGGAGGATCTTCTGCACCGTTAGAAGCAAGTGAAGTACACATGAGACATTTTGATGCTTCATAGTTAAAGAGCGGTGTCACCCCTTTCCCTAGCTTGTGTGGCCAGAACTGTAGTGACAGATGTTAGGTGACAGCAAGTTAAACTGACATTCTGGTTTATTTGCAGAGCAAAGTCAAGTCAAGACTGGTTACAGCAGTACAAGTGTCTCTTGCAATGTCTTCCCAGTTCATTTTAACCCTCTAAAGCAAGAATGATATTTAGTGTCTTATTGACAGCACTAACATGAGACAGATATGTTTGTAGAGGAATGGATTGACAGTAAGTTCTCATTTACAGAAATCTGCATAAAGTGACTAGATTGTCAAAGCAAGCTTCTCACTCTTGTGAACTTAGGGCTCAAGCTTGTGAACACAGGACCTAATAGAGCTGATTTCATTATAAAGCCAGTACTTGCCAAATGGCATCAAAGCATCACAGCTCTCTTAACTGTTAAATTCCAAAAGCTGCTGTGAGGTAAAACTGTGGGTAAGTTTGGACTTTTCTTGGTAGATGTTTCGTGCATGTGTAATGCTGTTTTTCCCATGACAATTGTATGAGATATTTGGTTGTTTACCATGAGCAAGAGAATTCAAAGCCGAGAAGATGAATAAAAAATGTGAGAATATGTAGCTGTTAGAATGTGCTTGGAGACGGAAAAGCATCCAGACATGAGGGTTATAAAGAAAAACTCCACCTGCTCTGGGCAGTGATCTGCATTGTTATTATGTAGAATCAAGGCCTCGGTGTGTCAAATCTGCCTGAGCAGAGTGTAACTAAAAGAACAATGTGCTTGTTACAGGATGCAAGAGGTGTAAGCATTGTAGGCCTTATTCCTGGGAAATCCTACACCTGCGCCTACCTAGAAGCACAGGTCTACTCACAATGTGTTTTGCAGTATGAAGCGCTCAGGCCAAATTTATCCTACAAGGCTTTTTTTGGCAGAGCTATGTCAGCTTGGGGTATAATGAATTAACACATCTCTTAGCTGATATCACTGAACCAGCACAACCTTTGGTTTGGATGCAGCTACGCTGATAGTTGAGAATACATGTTGGCTTACCTTACATTATTTGGGGATATGGTATATAACTACACTGGCCAAGCTCCTCTTGGCAGATGCTTCATCTGCAGTAGGAAAATCTGTAGACATATTGCAGAATAGCAATAATAACAGAGACTTTGGTAGGAGGATGAGGCTTTGGCTTGCATGATTATGTTGTTACAGCCAGACAGTAATTTGTATATCAAATATATAACCAGAGTAAAAATAATAAAGTCTACTTGCTGAAAAACTCCATATAAAATATATGATATCAGAAATAATGTTAAGTGGCCAGTACTGCCATATACACACACCTCCTATGCAGGATTTTACAGGTGTGTGGAACCTTGCATCCAGAGTTAGTTCCTTTCTATTCATCACATCCAGAAATACTTAATACATCCGTGTGTGAGCCTTTGTTTCTGTTTCCTCATATAGACCGGTGAACATTTGGCAGCATTAAAGATGAGATACCATGTAGTTATTAGCTTCCTCGTACATAACGTTATTTGGTAATGCAGTATGCAGGACTGTACATGCAAACTTCCTTATAGAAGCAAGAATGAAGACTGTAGCCACAAGAATAAGAAAAAATATGCCAAAGAGAGGGACTGATGAAACTTTTTTATACATGCGTATTTCAGATGCCTGGGAAATGGACTGCAGTCTAAAAAAAACAAGATGAGAGTAAATGGAGAAATCCCTGCACATGCCATAAATTCAGAAGATGTGCTAGTTAGCAAAGAATGAGAGCTGTAAACGGCAGTGGAGGGCAAAAGTTAATTAGGCTACCGTGCTGCTGTGAGTGAGTGGGAAGTAGCCACAAGCAGAAACAAGATGGCTGCTCAGCAGTGCCCTAATACGGCCAAAAGATCATATCCTTAGCTCTGCAAGGGCTTATGGGTTAGGGGGAAATCATACACAGATGACTAATTTTTTTATGGTTCACAGCCGATCAAAGTGAAATTCAGCAGCTGTTCAGGACAAGTGACCACTCTAACGGCTGTAATATAACCTGCTAAATAGAGAGGGAATTGCATGAGAGCAAGAGGTTAGCTGTGATTATCGGCAGGTGAGTGCTTTATTGAAGTTGAAAGACCATTAACATTGATGGAGTAATTATTTCAACTTGAAAGTAATTACCTTGATGGGTGATAACTTCTCCAGTGTTCCCAGATTTGATTGGACCAAACAATTGTGAACTCTTGAAGCCTAGAAAAATATTACAACAATACTGCAAGGTGTAAATTACTGAAACCACTGTTAGAGTATTTTAATTATGCCTAACAGTGAAAAGATTTTAACTTACAACAACTGGTGACCTCTCATGTATAGAGACATTTACTTTCTAATTCCAATGAAATGACCCACACCTACTACGTATGTGCAGTATGTGCTGGGTTTGCAAATGAATCATTTGATTTAAATGCAGTTTTTAAGATTCAAAGCCTCGTTAGCACAGTTTCAGGAAGGGGTTGTACTGGAATTGCTGTAATTGGTTTATTTGCCAGGAAAGCCCAATAATATAAAATGCTTCCCGTGTTTTAATCTCTAGACCTGTTAAGTTTACAGGGGATGAATACAGGACAAGTGCTCCTTCACATTGAAGGCTGCTAAAAACAAAAATAAATAAATAAAAGTGCATGAGGCAATCTGTGTCTCACAGATTCTGTTGTTTCCATGCTGCTGCAGAATATGCTGGATTTGGCACTACAGCTCTGTTTAAATAAGCATTTGGATTGGCACTACGATGCCCCTCCAGAAACTGATTAAGTGCTTCAGTAAGCCCCACCTATCAAGACCGACATGTAGAATTGCCTAATTAGAGCAGAAAGGATGAAATGGATTGTTGCATGACTTTGATGATTTTGAAGTACTGAAGTAAAAGAACCGGATGAGAACGGTGAGAGAGAAAGAGCGAGGCTTCAGCTCTTCTATTTATGCCATCTTTGCTGTAAGTAAGGCCTCTTCAGTGTCTCCTGGATGCTTTCGGCAGCCACAGAAACACAGCTTTAGACCCTGCTGGAATTCTGCCAAGAATGAAAGAATCCTTGCGA
>KL282350.1:30211-70356 GCA_000699545.1 Podiceps cristatus
TTAGATTTCTCTCTAATGCTAGTCTATGCTAGAAATGCTAGACCTGTGAGTTTCCAATAGATTGTAAGTTGTAGTTTAAGACAGTGACATATTTAAATGCTGTGCTTGATGCTACTGGGAAGTCCTGGCCTAAAAAGACTGAATAGAGACCCTGAGAGCAAATTGGAAGAAAAACATCAACTTTTCCACCAGGTAACACAATAGTTTGAGCTCTAGTTGTGTTGATGTCAAATAGAGTGCCCCCTTTGAGGACAAATAGAGCTGAGGACGTGTGGCTTTTAAAATAAGACATTTCTGAGGTTGTGTTTGTTTGGGGTTTTTTTTACAAGTTTTGTGTCAGAATGTAGGAGCTCTGACTATTTCATATAGTACCTATCTTCATCTTTGAGCATTTGAGTCTGGCCCCAAATGACTAAATTGTAGTAATTTCTTTTTGGATTGCTCATTTATAACATGCATACATGCAGCTAATCAATAAGATGAGACAGTGAAACTAGTGGATTTACAAGTTAATATGGTGGAGTCAATAATGTGCTGTAAAGACATTTTCAATTCTGAAACCAGCACAATTTGGTTTGTACTAAGCTTAACTATATACCTGTTGGCTTCATGATCTGTTTTAATTCCCCGAGTAACTTCAATATCCAAGGAAAATACAGAATCTGAACTAAACTTGTTATGCTTCAGTTTTCAAGTAATATTTCGGTATTTACATCTTTCATCTCTTCCCTAACGACTGCATTTTGCTAGTGCAAGTCTCAAGCAGCTCAGACTTTCTTCTCTTTTGGCAGGAGCTTTGCACTGAAAAGCCCAAGCCACACTAGAAAGGACTAAAGAAAGTGTAACCACATGAAAAGACGTGACTAAAGATTCTGTTTTACTTATGCATTAATGTTTAAAAGTGAAGCCAGCTAGCTGCTTTTCCTGTTCACACCGCAGGAGATTTAGCTGTCTACTCTTTTGTGTATGTATATGAATTTAGCGTTGGTCTGACAGCATAGAGAATGGGAACGGGCAGTCTGCAGACACAGCTTCATGTGCCGTGTCTAGGTGAGTTTCTTCCCAAGAGCCTTAAACCGGAGGGAATTGTCCCCGTGTGATCTTAGGAGGATCTGGAAGTTCCTCCATCCACTGAGTTCACTTGGTTTCAAGCCATTAAACCTGCAAGCAGCTTCTCTTCCAGTTACTCTACCAAACTCTATAACCTTTCTTTCTTCATGTCTTCTTTTCAACTCTTTTCTTGGTATGGAGTTGATTCTAAGCCTTCATGTGGCAAGACATAGCTGCTAAGGCGCACAACAATATATAACTTAATTTTTATTGGACCTCGTTATTTTTGTCAACAGTGCAGTCCATAGCAGCTGCAATGGGAAAACAAGATTTTTGTTCCTGTCACCAGAATGTGACACAGGAGCTTTTCAGGCTGCTGCTCATAGGACCAGTACAACCTGCAGCAATCCCCTACTCCAAATTTGGGGGAATATCCTGCAAGTTCTGGAAGAAAGGAGTCAGGTCTCTGCTGAACTGCTTTGTTGAGGAATACATCCCCAAAGTGTACACCTAAATATATGTCTAATCAATATCCCCTGCTATTCAGAAGGTAGGCTGAACTTTCCTCCAGCTACAGAAGACAGAGAGGACATCCCACCTGCATAATCAGTGTGCTCCTGGCCTTCTGCTAAGAGTGGCTGCTCTGTACAAAAAGGTGCAGTGCAAACCTCTTTTTCCGGGCATGGATTGGCATAATTTGACTGCACCTTTCCCAAACTGCTACCTGCACGCTTTCATTTACTTTCAGCCTGTCTCTGTTTGGAGAGCAGGTATCTTCACGTAGGACGTATGAAGCATTAAGAGAAGGAATGAAAACCTGGTGAAGGAAAGCCTTTCAAGAGATAGAGGTTTGTATACTTTTTGGCCCATCATTTTTTAAAATATCCAGTTCATTTTAAAGGTGACATTTTAAGTTCAGCCACATACTCAGACTAAGCTTTGACCTTTATAGTGTAGCTCCAAGTAAATTGTTTATGCTTGCCTTTTAATATCTCTCAGAGTGATTACATACATAGCAGGCAAAGTTTGAATGAAAAGCTAGGCCTGTTCAGTACAGGGCAGATGAAAAAGGAATAAAACAGTAGGAAGTAAAAACCTTTTAGTCTCCTTTAAAATGTTGGTTTTATTTTCCATTGTGTTGGCAGAAAGCAGGGATTTAAAGCTGTGAATTGCCTTGAGGCTGTGTTATCTTCCTCTACTTAGCAGCAGTTAGAACTGCTCTTTTGTTGGGTGAGAGAGAACTCAGAATGACTGAGAAAAGGGGAGAAAGTAAGCTTGCATTTAACAGTAATATGGCACATCTATTGTACCTGTGTAAAATGGGACCTAAACCAATAATGATAGTTTCCTGAAACAGCACGCAGTAACCAGGGGCATATCCTGAGAATTAATTAATGTTTGTTACACGATGTGAGATCCTACTATGAAAAGTCATATATAACTGCAAAGTCTTAATTTTCTAGAGCACAACTGACATTCAGTGGCATTTTCAAGGAAACTGATGTGGGAGTTCACCTGCAAACTATGTTAAGGTTCAGATTGTCCTTGTGCAAGTCCCCCTAAAGATTTTCTTCAAACTTTTTTTCTCTTTACATTTCTTTTTCCCCATTATGGCTGCTGCATTGTGCAAAGGCAGAAATAGAAAATAATTGATTTTATAGGGGAAAAATAAGTTTTCCCTCTGTTTTCCATTCACCAAAAGCACAGCCAAACTGCCTTTGTCAAATTTTACAGAAAATAGAAACCTTCAGATACCATGCCCAGAGCACTTTAAGATCAGATGGGAGAAGTTTTACAGTGTTCAGAGACACTTTTCTTCACAATGTTATATATGACGTAATTTGAAAGGAGATGAAGAAGGCAGCTTACGGCACAGATACATGTAGTCACAAATGTCATAGATGAGCAATGTGAATGCTTGAAAAACAAAACTTCAAATGAAACCAAAAGGCAAAACATTTGCTGAGAAGGGCATGTTCTTTCTACAACAAAGCAAAACTGATTGCCACAGGATGCCTTGAGTTAAAGAAGTTCAGGTACATAAATTATCCATGTTTATGGATAACAAAAAAGTTCACAGTTCCCTTACATTGGTTTAAAATTACAGAAGCCCTTCTGCAAAACACGTGCCACTCTGGACATTACTAGGGGAAAAAAAAAAAAAAAAAAGAATATTTGAGACTAAGAAGACACTGACTGCACTGATGTGGCAGTCCAGATTTTGTTTATTCTGACAAAAGCATCTAACTTCATTCTGGCCATTAGCCAATATATCAAATGGAAAATACGGTTTACGGCATCAGGAAAAATATAACATTAACCCCCTAATGCTCTATATTAAGGGATGTGCCCCCTACCATTAGCAGGTTTGAGCCCTTAGGCTCTAGCTGCTGTTTTACAGCAGCAGTGGTTTTTCTGTCTTTTGCCCTGCCTACAGACAACACAGAACAAACCCAGGAGAGGAACACCGCTCCTGAATGATAAGGAATAGTGGGTGGAAAGTTGCTGCTCAGCAGGAGTACTGTGTGGTACTTCTTTTAAATGTATTCCCGGAGTTCAGTTGTATGAGTGCAGTAGTTGTGAAGCAGAGACACAAACCCCAGCCGGAGCGTGCGAGTTTGCCTCTCCCGGCTTTTTACCTTCCCTGAAGGCACATTTCTCTCCCAGGTTATAAACCTCCACCTGAAGGAGCGTTCGTTCCCATTCGCCTCGTGACCAAGGCAGACTCAACAAATTGCAAGTTCTGCAATGCCTTGATGAGTTTGTGCAGATTCCAGATTATGCAGTGTGTGAATTTGGAACATCACAACCCCCCCTACAGGGTTTGACGTTGCTTTAATATGATGCTGGATTTCATATACCATGAAATCTTTGCTGATGTATCTGCTCTATCCTCTCTCACTCCCATCAGCTCTCCACAAAGCATGCCCCACTCAGCTAAAGACCAGAACATATAATAAATGTGCGTTTTACTGAGGGTAACACATAAATGTTTTTTTTTTTTTTTTTCCAGTGGGGTTTAAGTATTTTATCTCATGCTTTATTGTATCTCAAATAAATAGTATTGAAATTTTTGCTTTAGATTCTGCCTGTCTCATCTTGAAGAGAATCTTAGTCTAGGTCTTCCTATCCAGAATGATTATGGAAAGCAAAAAGTATAATTCAGGTTAAGTAAGGATGACAGATTTGAACTGACAAAACCAAAGTTTGGGGAAAACAATCCTGTCAGGTATCTAGTTTATAGGAAGAGCTGCTTCTTTCCTTCACCATCACTTTCTCATGATGAGGAACAATAAACGTGGTTTTATTGTGGGGGGGAAAAAAGAAAGGTGGTGAAAAACTATGGTTTATTGTACCATAGGTCTTCTGAGTGTTGTTAGAGATAAAATATTAATGTTAGGAAAACATGTTGACATTGTCCTCTAGATGGTGTCTATAGTGGAATGTCATGTCATTGATATTTTGGGTTATTATTTGATTTTTTTAGTCATGCAGAAAAATATCTTTTTGGATTTCAATATTTCTTTGTACAAATTAGACAAATACAGATGCAAATACATTTTTGAGAAGGTAGCACTTGGCAATGTTTGATGAATTTTAAATAAATAATTATAGAAGAAGAGAAAAGGAAAAGGGGAGAATCTTACTGAAATAACATGGAGAAGGCTACTGAAATGCTGACTTTACCCAAATATTTTTTTAAGGTTTTTTCAAGCAAAAGTGTGACATTGGTGGTGGTTTGAAAGTGTACTGCTACCCAAAGGCCAACACAGTGACTGAATGCAGGTTGCTAAATGTGCTTGGTTTCATTTTAATGTGTAATGCATCCTAGTTTTCTCCGTGGTGCTTTGCTTTCAAGTCAAAGCAGGGGATTCAGATGCCAGGTATGACTGCAGCAGGTCCCCAGGTGTGTGTGGAGAAAGGAAACGGCCTACTGTGAAAATAGGCATCAACTCCACTAGGCAGATTCAGCTACCTGCAATTCATGGTTCCTTACACGCTCTGCCAGAAAGGAGGAAAATGAATTGCAATGTAATATTTCTATATCAGGTATTAATTGTTGTTTACAGAACATTTCAAACTTAGGTTACTGGTGTTTCTAAAGGTTTCTTCCCTGATGTAGTCCACAAGCCAATGCAGGACTATTCGCATAGGAAATGGTTCAGTTATGTGCTGAGTGAAACAGGGTGTGCAAATTGTTTTTTTATTAAAAAAAAGCTGCTAGCATGGTACTGTTGGGAAAGGACAGGAACACGGAGTCACAGAAGATAGATGACTAATTTTCTCTGATGTTGATGGCAAAACTACCATTAGTATTAAAACTAAATTATGAGAACATGCTTAAAGTTGGGGGGGGGGAAGCATTGTTTGCCAAGAATCTCAAGGAAAGGATATTTTATGATCAAGTAATCAAAGCTTATGTTTTAATAAAAGATCCATTATATATGCTTTACTTTGTAACTTGAATCTATTTTAATATATTTTTAAAAATATGTTTTCATAAATTTATTTATAAAAAAGTAAGTTCAAATATAATTAATTCCTGAATGTCATTTCCTAAGTCACTGTAGAAGAAAAGACTGCATCTATCCACCGCAGGGCTGGGAAGGGAAGAGTGCCTTTTCATCTCAACCAAAGATAAATTAGAAGAATATTCCCCAGGCAAAAAGGTTTCAAAATTATTTTAGGTTTAATAAGGAAATGTCCAGTTTTACAAATGTAAAAAAACTTATTAAATGTTTAGTTTCCTTTCATAATACTTAGTTTTTAGATACCATAAAAACTAAAAAACATTACCAATATGGTACATGTTACTACTTTTGAAGGCCTGTTGGGTTATACCAAATAATATAATAATGATTTTGAATGAAAAATATGTGTTGAAAGGCAATTTTAAGATTCTAAAGTGAAATGCAGAGTTCTTAAAATGTAAAATTTTAAGAGTGAAATTTACCAAATTATTTAATGAAAAAATCTAAAATTATTTTTTATACAAATTGGGAGGAAAATAAATAGTGCAACATCAATTTCTGGTAAAAATGGAAATCCTGGTTACCTCTAGGCAAGACAATTTCTGGTAAAATGAGTAACACTTTGGTTGCTGTTTGCCCAACCTTTGAGATTTTTCAGTACTACCATGGGAATTTATATGCCGGTACACACTGCTACAGGGAGGGACTCAGATTACCTCTGTATCTGTAAGTTATACCTTATGAATTTGTGCATAAGGTTTTAGGAACAGGGTAGATTTTTTAAATGAAAAAGACACAGTGTACAAGATACAAGCCTGAGAAGGAAGGCAACCCAAAGGACAAGTTTGGGACTGCATATGAATATGAACTCAGTGCAATTTTTAGAGTGAAGGAAGGGACGAAAAGGTAGGCGGGGAAAGAAGAGTGAACAACAGAGTCAAGGTGGAAGTGCTGCCTGTGCTTTGCAGAAAATGGCAAAGAATCTGGATTAGATGGGGAACTGGATAAGGGAATAATGACTAAAGTGAGGATAAACTGAGTATGTTGGTAAACCCCCAAGCATTCCCCGTCACTTCTGCCACTTGTGGAGGAATCTGTTTGACTTCCTTGATGGCGAACTTGGAAATGGACACTTGGGGATGATCTGATTAACTTTCTGGCTGCCAGGAGACCATAGCTTTCTCCTCCCTTGTCCAGGGAGAGCTCGGCTTCTCTGCCTCTGTAGACAAGGGAATGTCATACTGAATTACCTTCCCATCATTTATGTTTGTGGGTTATGAAAGAACAGGTTTGGATCCCTGTACCACTGCTACCATTAGCCATGTGGTAGTGTCTGATAACACTGACTTGAATTAGATACTCACAGAAAGAATGAGCTAGCTTTTAAATCAGATATCAAAGATATTTGCCAAATAAGGATTACTGTACGAGGGGAAGATGGAGAGAAGAAACCAGAGCCTAACCTTAACAAGAGTGGTGATGACTTGCTGAGTTGTGGTGATTACCCCTGAAGAAGGGACTCAAGTTGCTTGTTGGGCAGCTCTTTGGTAGCTCAGAGATCTTCTGATGTATTCGTCACGTTTTGAAGTCATGCTCTGAGACCTGGGCAACTGGGTAAGATGGCCTGCCTTGAAAAAAGAGGAAAAGCCCAGAGTGACACCACTGGAAAGTGCTGCTTCATCAGATCGATAGATTCAAAGATGACTAGGTTGTGTAGTTGTATGCAGTTTAAACATTTGTGCAGGGAGTCCACCCGCACAGAGTATTATTGACAGCTACAGATCAATGCTAATTTTTGATCATTTTCAACCTACAAACACCTCTTGACCCTGTTGCCACCTTAGGGGCACTTCAAGTAGTCAAAAGCAATCATGGTAGGCAGTGTAAAATCATCAGGCGCTTGAAGGCTGCACAGCCTTGCCCGTGTCTGGGAGGTGGACCAAGAGGTAGCGAGGAAGGCAGGCACCTTGCATTATGGATGCCGCTGCCTTTGAACAGCATGAAAGACTATGCTAATTTTTTTCCAGACTTTAAGTGACTTCTGTGCTCATGAATTAAAAAATAAACAAACAAAAAAGGCAATCTGATGCAAATCTTGACAGATACATTATTCATGATTCATGTTCTCTTGTTTTATGTTTTGAAAAATGTGTTAAAACAAGGGGTTTTTTTTTTAAAAAAAAAAAAAAAAAAAAAAACAAAAAAAAAAAAAAAACAAAACTTTTATCCTAATTTACAGTTAAAAGAGTGGAATTAGCCCAAGAGTGTATTTGTTGCTGTTAGCAGCTTGTGCTGCCACTGGCAGCGCGTGAAGCATTTTTTTACACAGCAAAACCAAGGGTGTAGTCCTGCCTGCCTGGAGTAGTGGCCAGGGAAGGGGATGGGGCTGCCAAAAGCGAGGGCCGTGTCAAAGGCTGGGCTCTGGGCTGCGGTGCGGGGATCAGATCAGGGTGGCTCGTCGCAGCTTGCCTCAGGTGTCCAGTTCTGTAGTGTTTGCATTAAAGGGACGGGCCTTATAGGAGGAATGCGAGAGTGCACAGACTTAAATGTTTGCTGGATTATTCTTAATTTAATGACTGAATGAGTGAGAATGTTTTGCAGTAGGAGACAGAGAAAGGAGGGCATGGGCTTGTAGTCCATTGGATTTCATGGTCAGTCAGTCCACGAACATCTTAATGTTCGCATTAAAATTTTATTTTGTTGGTTTACTTTTAATGGTGAATGAAATCTGGACTGTTAGCAGTATGTAAACATGGGATATGTGAGTTCATGGCTTTGCAGACAAAGACAGGGAGAATATTCTAGGCAATGATTTTGATCCTGCTCCTGTTTAAGGCTGTGTCGTCGTCCGCTGAAGCCAAAGGTTACAGTACTATCCTTTGCAAGGTGTATTTTGCTATTTGTATTTGACCATTCCAGCAGGACAGTATTTCTAGGCTGAAAATGTCATGGAAGGACATAAAGTAATTCTTAAAAGGAATCACTGAGACTGCCATCCATCCTCTTTTCAGCATCAGCCTTTGAGCTGAGCAAATTCACAAATGGCAATGGCAGCAGTGCAGGGGAGAAAACGTGGCTCCGTATTCTGTGAGTTTGTCCCCTGAGCTTACTTCAAAACCAAACAAAACAAAAATACATGTAAACCGTTTGCTCTTCAAGAAGTATCTGTAGGAGCCAGGGATAAAAGTCATCCCTGGAAGGAATGGTTTAGCAGTCTCCAGAGAACATGATGAACTGCAGGCAAGGAAATCCCTCCATCCTTGTTTCATTTCAAAGTGTGGTGAGGGTTGTAAATAATTAAATCTTGGGGTTTAGTGGAAAAACGGTAGAGTGTAATGAAAAATATGCCAGTTTTCTGGGTTTTTTTTTAAAAAAAAAAAAAAAAAAAAGAAGAGAGAAATCAAGTGTTTTGTAGCATTGCTGTCACAAAAGCCCACCCTGGTGAGGCAGCTGATTAGAAAGTGGAGCCATTGCTTTTTTGTATGATGTTTGTAATAATGTGTTTGTACCTCCAGAGAGAGCCTCTGTGTAGCAGTTCAGGGGCAGTAATTTAATGGTGTGTGCTCCCTTCCTCCCATCCCCACCCCCGAACCATGGAATGTAAATTTTAGGCTTTTAAAAGTTCTATTTTGAAAACCTAATAGATAACTGTCCTCATAAAAACTATTAATACAGACTACATCCAATTGTAAAGCTAATTTTAATCATGTTTTGTGCCAACATAATTTCTGATGCCAGATTTTTATGCTAAGCATGAACTTCAATTTGAGCTCTGTTCTTTAACCTGCAGTTCATAATTTTGCATTCGCCTGTATAGGTTTTTTGGCTATGGCAGTTTGAACGCTTCCACTTTCAAGGATCTAAGCCATAAATGTTTATTAAAAGAATCTATAATGAAATCAGTTTTGTTATTTTTTTAATGGCTGCCTTGAGTATGTTGGATGACTGAACGCACGTTGTTAATCATTAAGTACTCGTGTTACAAAAAGTGTTTGATAGTATTGCCATCTAGGGGCTGAACTAAATTCTCCATACTGAAATAAACTGTAATTGAACAGGTGCTGCTATTGACAATATACATATGTTTTTGCTTTATAGCCCACATGCTTTCCATGTTTCTTATGACAAAAGATATCTCTAAATGTCCCACAGCAGCCAGAGCTTTTTTATATATAATCTGTTGGAGGTGATTGCTATTTGCATTTGAGCTTATGCTTTTTTGGCAGTGATGACTGGGAATTCCTAACAAAGAATTATACTTTTTTGCATTATTAATCTTGCTAGTGTTTGCCCTGTTTAACAGAAAAAGGAATCATTTATCAGAAAAGTATGTTTATAATCTGTACTTGTGGCATCTTCAGATTTAATATTCATAATGGTCATTCGAATGCTGTGCTATATTTATCCAAAAGACTAACTCATTGTTGTGAGGAAATAACTATTTAAATATTTATGATCTAACTTTTAATATTTAAAAAAGAAATTAATATTTCTTTAAAATTTGTTTCTGGGTCTGATAGCTTAACAAATGTTTAAATATTAAACAATTGGAAGTGTTAGCATTTAACAACTTAATATGACTTACTGAAATAGGGGTATTGACTTCAGCTGTTTCTGCCACGCAAAGGAAACTGAACTCCTGTGCTCCCCTTCTTGAGATCAATATAATTAATGCTAAAGCACAACTAAAAATGAGATTAACTATATCGGTGATCAGATGAACTCCTTTCTTCCTCGCTCCTCTGATGAGGCAAATCTGAAGAGTCTCCTACCGAAACGTGTTACTCCTGTTCTTTGTTAGCCACTGTATCTTTTGTGCCTCTTCAACACAACACTACGGCTGTATTGCCTTCCTGCCCAGCTCTGAATTTGTGCTGAGGCTCGCTTTCCCTCGTATCCGAGTGGTTTCAGGTCTGCGTCAGACGTAAGGCAGCGAGTTGACCCACAGTCATCTTACCTTGTGAATTTACCTCAAGCGACATCTTTACAAAGTAGGAACATAGAAAGCAGTTTCTTCCCTCTGTCTCGTGTGTGTGTGTGTGTGTCGGCTCTTTTAAGGGATTTCTTTTCAGTAAGGAAATTAAACTGTGCTCTTGGAAATGTTGTTGTCTGTCCAAATTACAATTCTCTAGGTAGCCAGAACAGGACCGCGTGCCTGTCAAACGTCACATCTACGTACAACATGTGTAAGGATTCTGTAGAGGCAGGCATCACTCATATACCAGAGGTTTTTACAAATGCTTGAATCCTTCAGAGTGGCAGGCACGCTTATCCTCACCGAGCAAAACTCGGACACGTGCTGAATGAACTGTAAATTGTTTGCTAGCTGAGATTGGGACTGTGCGGGACTCCCCAGGAGTCGGCTCTAAAGGCTCTACCATAATGATAGATACTTTTTAATAGCATAAGAGTTTCTTTTTGAGGTTCAGCTATGGAAACCCACCAAAAAATCCTGGTAACCAGATGGGGGTATTCTACAAAGCGGTCAGAAGCGACCCAGAGCTGAGACCTCATTTTCCAAGTGACATAAAACACAGATGCTGATTACTTTTTTAACTAACTCAAACATCTGTATTCTTGCTTCAGGGAACAAAGCATCAGGCTCATTTATTTGGATTGAAACCTTTCACAACATATCATGTTCATGTCGTAGCTGTAAACAATGCCGGGCAGGTTTCGAGCCCCTGGACATCTGTGCGCACGTTGGAAGCTTCACCCAGTGGCCTGAGCAACTTCACCGTGGAAAAGAAAGAAAACGGCAGAGCTCTGCTGCTAAAATGGTCAGAGCCCTCCCAGTCCAATGGCGTGATTAAGGTAATCTTCATGTTGACACTTCACTTGATGAAAAAAGAGAAGGGAAATGCTGAATACCAAATTAAAACATTTTTGCTGAAAAGGACTCAATCAAATGCATTATACTTTAAAATAAGACAGAAGTCCTATGTAAGCACAAGGCATTTCATGAGCGCTCTCTGCTTGTGGTTATATTAAAATGAGTATTATCATTCCTGTGCTACCCCATGACTGTAAATGTTCATTTACAGTGAACCAAATTGTTCATTTAATGGATAGAAAGTTACGCATGAAAGCTGATAATCTTACTTGGCATACATTAGACATTGCCAAAACGTGTTTCTAGAAAACCTGGGTTTGACAGACTCTTGTTCTGAAATTTGGGACTTCTTTTAGCTCAATGGTTTCAACTGAGTGTAAACCTTTAACTGCAAGGTTTGCAACTACAGAGGTTTATTTGGAGTTTTTTAAGAGATTTCTCTAGTATTAGTCTATGAGGCGCTTTGTGCTAGCCTGTGAGGGCCTCGCAATGAAACTTGATAACAAACAAATATAATGAAAACTGTCACTAAGTGATTTATTACTTCATCCAAAATGAAAAAAATCATGAAAACTGGATTTAACATTCCTTTTCTATCAATGATCTGTTTGTGTGCTGATTGTTACTAGTAAGGATTCCCATGGTTACTGACAAAAATTGTTGGTTTACATTTTTTTTTCCTTTTATTCTGGCTTCTGTCCTTTCTTCCCTCCCTGCCTTTTCTTTCCTTTTTCTTTCTTTCTTTATTCACCAGCTCTACAATATTTTCAGTGATGACAACCTGGAGTACAGTGGTTTATCTCGGCAGTTCCTCTTCAGGCGCCTTGAGCCGTACACTCTCTACACCCTCGTACTGGAGGCTTGCAATGCGGCAGGCTGCACCCGTTCTCCACCCCAGCCGGTCCGAACAGATGAGGCACCCCCAGTGTCTCAGATGGCACCTGTAATCCAGGCAGTGAACGCTACCAACGTTGAACTGAGCTGGTTGCAGCCAATTAATCCAAATGGAAAAATAATTCGCTATGAAGTTATTCACAGATGCACAAAAGAAAATGCTGCAGGCTACAGAGCAACAACAGAAGACGAGAAAATTGTTTTCACAGAGTATAACACTGAAAGAAATACATTTGTATATAATGATAAAGGTTTACAGCCATGGACAAGGTATGAATATAAAATACGCACCTGGAATGCGGCAGGCTACGCTGACAGCTCCTGGACAGTGGCAAAGACTAGTCAAACTGCCCCAAAAGGTCTCGCTGCTCCCAGGTTGTACTTGGCATCAGTTAACCCCCGTAAAGTGCTCATCTCGTGGGCCCCCCCGGCACAGCCCAATGGTATTCTTCAGTCATACCGGCTGCTAAAGAACGATGTTCTCTATCCTTTCAGCTTCGACGCTGCTACTTTCAACTACACGGATGAAGACTTACTGCCCTATTCAGTGTACAGTTATGCGATAGTTGCCTGTACAATGGGAGGCTGCTCTACCAGTGAACCAGCTGCAATACAGACGCTGGAAGCAGCTCCTGCCTTGGTGGATCCACCATCTCTGCAGGCTGTCAGTGCCACTCAAATTAACGCATCTTGGGCACCTCCCCAGATACAAAATGGAGATATCACCAAGTACATACTGAAATTGAACAATGAAGAGTATTATCCTGGCAAAAATTTACAAATGTTGGTTTCTAATCTACAGCCTTACACGCAGTATGATTTTGCATTGGTCGCCTGTACTGCGGGCGGCTGCACGTCCAGCATATCCGAGTCAATGATGACCATGGAGGCTCCACCATTAAATATGGAAGCTCCCAGGCTGCTTGTCATGGGCTCAGAGTCAATTGAAATCACATGGAAACTTCCAGCTAACCCCAATGGTAAAATCACAAGCTACGAGCTAAGGAGGGATGGTGTACTTGTTTACTCAGGTCTGGAAACTCGGTATCTTGATTTCACCCTAATGCCAGGCATGGAGTACAGCTACACTGTCACCGCAAATAACAGTCAAGGGAGTGTGACCAGCCCGTCAGCTCAGATAAAAACCAACCCCTCTGCCCCATCTGGGATGTTGCCTCCTAGGTTGCAGGCATGGTCCTCAAAGGAGATTTTGGTGGCCTGGGATCCTCCTATCAAAGTAAATGGTGACATTAGAAATTACACAATCACTATCCACAAGCCTGCTGAAACAGAAAAGAAAACTGTTGACTTTGATGCATCTCATATTTCCTTTCTGAGACGGTCATACATCATGTCAGAGCTACAACCCTACAGTAGGTAAGTCTGGAAGACCTCGTTTGTTGAATAGATGCTGCAAGGTGGTTCAGTGGGCTGGCAGACAGCTCAAACACCTTGTTTAAACAGATAGTCAGACCCATGGAGTTTTGTTTCCTAAAAAACACATGATAAAAATGGATATTTTTTTTTTAATTTATAGTAACACCAGCTATATATCATCTTGATGAAGTGCATAGGGTTGACTTAGGTTGTAATTAATACAAGGGGTAATTCAGCACTCTGCTATAGGCTCCAAAACCTGCAATCTTGTACTTCCGTGTCTTTCACAAGGCATCAAGAAGAAGTAGGGCTTTAGTTGACAAAGTTCTGGGTGAGGAGACCAAAGACAGCCCACTCACAGTGTAGCTGAACTAAGATTAATGGAGTTACACCAGGAACATGCTTGTACCCTTGAGGTGAAAACAAGCGACTTGTGTTTAAGTGAAAAATAAAACTTTAGAGAGAGTAACGGGCTCCGCTACAGAAGGAGCACACTTGATACTGAAGTAATATCTACCCCACTAATTCTTGATTATTTACCCAACCTTTCCTTATATATTTGAGTAGGCATGATTTGTGTGTGTTACATGGTTGATATGTCTACTATGTACATATAACGAATCTAAACCCAAAGAGAGAAGACTAATAGAGTGAAGCCGTATAGCTCTCAAATGATATCCGAATCATTTCCTACACTGAATCATCATTTTGACTCTTACCATCAAAATCAAAATTATTTTGATCACTTGACTCCTGCAGATGTTAACTCTGCTCTGAAAAAAAAAAAAAAAAACAACAAAAAACAAAAAACCCCCAACCCCCCCCCCCAAAAAAAAAACTAATTAAAAAACAGAAGACAGCATTCTTCCTTTTTGCTACAGAAGGCCCAGAATATAACTGTGTGTTCATAAACATTGTTTTCTTATTAAAAATCCCAAGGACGAAGGAAATTAAGGAATTCCCCCAGTCTCATGCACAGTCTATAATTGTATTTGCAGTGTTTTAATCACTTCATTCCTAATTTGTGTTCCCTAAGGTATGAAGTACAGCTCCAAGCTTGCACAGAGCTGGGCTGTGCCTCCAGTGAGTGGGCATGGGTGCAGACGCTGGAGGCACCTCCAGCAATGCAGCCTGCCCCTCTCATAGAAACACAGACAACAGCCGGGGACTTCCAGTCGACTTCTTCCGTCCTGTGGACTGGCCCACAGCAGCCAAATGGGAAGATTTTATACTATGAACTTTACAGAAGGCGAACGACTCAAGCCTACGTGAATTTAGACCTCACACTTGTTTACAATGGTTCTTCAACCTCCTTCAAAGACAACAAGTTGCTGCCTTACACAGAATATGAATATCAGGTGGGAATAGAAGCCGTTTAGCAGTTCTGATAATGATTTCGGTACACTTTGAGAACCTTACTTTACACTTACAGCAAACAGACACATCTCATTTCTAATGTTAATAGGATTGTGCTACCTGAATGATTATTGTTAATGTATTTTAAATAGTTGAGAAGCTGAAAATAATTTTGCACAAGCAATACATTCATTCAGCATTCATTTTTCTTTAGCTTAATCATAAGTGCCTGTGTTTCTTGTATATTAAATGTTTGTGTACCCTCCAGAGCTTTTGCAATGCTCTAATATTACGTGAGTAGTGTGAAATCCTGGTTCTTAAAAGCAGCTCCACTTCATTAGTTTTTCTTTCTTTTTCCATCCTCCCTCAACCTATTATGAATTTATTTGTACATTATGATCTTAAAGTAGTTTACATCAAGAGGGACTGGGGTTGTTCTCTCTTTAAATTAGACGTGTATTTTTTGTGGGTGTTTCAAAAGTGAATTTGCTGTTGATGGTTGGTGTTACTTCACATGCACATAGGTATTTTTACTACTGTTTTTCTTACGAGGCTAAAATCAAGCAAGGAGACCAGTTCTGCCATTCTTTCACCTGTAATTGTTTTCTATGTCAACGTTACAATTTTTAACAATTTTTTTTTCATACAGTATTAGTGATAATGTAGGGCTTTACTTGATTTCAGCCTATGAACTAAGAACTTTGCTATTTATAACCATCTGAAATATTTCCCAAGTTTTTATATGAGTTAGTGGAGTTTAGACCCTCACCAAAAAACCTGCCTTGAATTTCTTGTTTCTAAAACTAAGTGGATGTGGTATCGTAGCAGGATGAGGTTGGGTTTTGAACATGATGTTGTCTATGAATAGGCACATTTATCTGCCACCAGGCAGGATACCAGTAAGCCTCACTAGTGATTCTGTATGCAATATTTCTACACATGATATATCTTGAAGATGAGTTTGGCAATGCTCAAAAGTATAGCTTTTTCCTAAAAAAAAAAAAAAAAAAAAAAAATGTTCAAGCATGGATTTGTTTTGATATATATGAAACATGGCACATTCTACCTCGAGCTCCTGCAAGGTGGTGGCAATCTTTTTTTTTTTTTTTTTTCTTTTTTTTTTTTTTACAGGCTCATTTGCTTTCTAGGATTACAAGATAATTCAGGTTGGAAAGGCTCTCAGGAGGCCATCCAGCCATCCAGTCCAACTTCCTGCTCAAAGCAGGGCCAGTTAAGAGGTCAGATGAGGTTGTGAAGGGCTTTATCTAGTTGCATCTTGAAAACCTCCAGGAAGGGAGATTGCATAACCTCTCAGGGCAGTCTGCTCCACTGCTTGACTGTCCTCATTGCGAAAAAGGTTATATTCAGTCTGAACCTCTTTTGCTTGAGATTGTACCTGTTTTCTCCTGTCCTCTCCTACCACATACCATTGTGAGGAACCTGGACCCACCTTCCTGTTAGCCTGTGGGTAGGTGCTAGGGGACTACAATCAAGTCCCTCCAAAGCCACCTCTTCTCCAGGCTGAACAAGACTCAGTCCCACAGCTTCTCCTCATAGGCCAAGTTCTCCAACCCCCTGGTTACCTTGGTGGCCCTCCGCTGAACTCACTCCAATTTATCAATAACTTTCTTGTATTTGGGGGCCAAAACTGAACAAATGCTAAGCAAAGGCATGTAATCACTTCCTTTAATTGTCTGGCTATGCTCCTGTTAAACAGCTCAATGTGCTGTTGGCCATCTTTGCTGCCAGATTGCACTGCTGGCTCATGTTCAGCTTTCTATCTACTGAGACCTCTAGGTCCTTTTCAGCAGATGTGCTCCCTAGCTGGTCAGTCCCTACCCTGTAATGCTGCAAGGAGTTATTCTTTCCCAGGAGCAAGACTTCGCATTTGTCTTGCTGAAATTCATAAAGCTCTTGATGACCCATTCCTCTAGGCCCTTCTGAATGAGACACTTGCCCTTCAACATATCAACTGGTCCCTTCCAGTTTGGTGTCATCCACAAATTTGATGAGATTGCACTATGCAGATCAGGTTCTTTGGTAGCTCTGCTCCACTGTTGCTGTTCTGTTCTTTTTGGTAGCCAGAAACCATGAAGAATTAAATTTAAAAAGTTGCTTTATCACACTGCTCTATCCAGCTGCTATACGTACCTGTGTCATAGACTCACCAAATCATGTAGGTTGGAAGGGACATCCAGAAGGCATCTAGCCTAACTCCCTGCTTGAAGCAGGTCCAGACAGGGCAGGCTGTGCAGGGCTGTGTCCAGTTGAGTTTTGGATCAAGTTCTTCATCTTTGCATCTCCAAGGATGGAGATTGTACAGCCTGTGGTCACACTGTTCCAGTTTCTGACTACGTATCTCTTACTTTTCTCTGCAACTAATTCCCTTATTTCAACTTGTGTCCCTTGCCTCTTGCTCCATTACTGTCAAAGTCCCGGGGCCCAGAGGTAGGAATACAGTGGCTTTCCTCATAAATCAGTACCAGCAGCTCTAATTTGGGTAAGAAAAAGATTCTAAAGGGACAATTATAAAACTGTTGAAAAGAGAGCGTAGGATGCTAGTAGAGAAGTGTAGTCATTGCAGTATTCACAAAGCCTTTCATCTCTGCTTGACAATCACCAATCTTTTTTTCCTTTAGAAGTTTCTGGATTGGCAGCGTGTCTGTAAGTGTGAAAAGTGTATCTGTTAGCTTTGTGCTGAAGGAAATTATGAGCATCTGTAAGCGGACTGCTTCTTATTCCTGATTGCAGGTCCATGTTACTTGATTTCGTTCAGTTATTTAATAACGCCTCTTGAGCCTAGCAGTACAGGAGATGCTACAATAATACTTTCCAAAGCAAAAAGAATTACTCAAAGCCTGAAGATTTATTGCACTTGAAATACCTTAGGGTGTATCTTCATAGAAACAGAGAATCATTTAGGTTGGAAGAGACCTTTAAGATCATTGAGTCCAACAATTCCAGTTGTCCCTTCTCTTCTGATGAGAGCTGATAAACCTTCCCTGGAAGCAGAATGCTTTGGGGTGAACTGTTTGTGTTTTAAGCCCTACTATGTACAAATATTGAGGTTTCTGTTTCTTTCTCCCAGCTTTTGCTTAATGCCTGTGTAGGGCTCATCTGTTGGCCACAACAGCGTGAAGTCTGCTCTCCATTTACTGTAGTTTCCTTACAGCAGAACTATTGTTAGACCAGATCTCCTTGCTGCTTTGGACAGGATCTGTGAAGAGTGTGAATTGACATACGGATGGGGCTGAGTAGATAGCAAGCATTGTAGCAGATCCAAGCCCTACTTATTAGTCAGGAATCTTAGATGAAGAAAAACTTCCCAAGTTGGAAGTTGTAGGCATTGGCTGTGGGATATTCTCAGTTGAACCAACTTTCAATTATCTCAGTCAGGAGCTGTTTTTTGGGAAGCTGATACCAGAGAGATTTTCTTGAGCCAAAGTTTTTAGTGATCTATCAATGACAGATAACAAAGAAAGCCTCTTGACCTGTGGTTTACTGTGCTGTATTCAAGATTTTGGTTTTTAGCTCGGTTCTACTCCATAACTAGGTTGAGCTGTTGACTGGCATCCTAAATCATTTTTGGTTGGGTTTTTTTGTTGGGTTTTTGTTGTTTGTTGGTTTGGTTTTTTCCACTGGTGGCCATTTATTTCACCATGAGAGGTTTTTGCATGCACATGTTTGTCTTCTGCTTATGTCACTTGCAGTATTCCTCTGGGATCTATTCCGAGCCCCTCCATTGTTGACAATTTATGTCTTGCCTGTGAGACAAGTTATTCATAAGTATAGGGCTTGGCTTTTGCTATTATGCTGATGAAACCCAGATTTATATTTCACTTAAACTGGATATTGATTCTGCTGTCTCTGCATTTGAGGCTTGTTTGCTGGACATAAGACTTTAAATGCAACTGAATTTCCTCAAGCAGAATGCAGATAAAAATCAAAATGCTGTGATGGGACACTCTCTTCACCAGTTTTAGAGGTATTGAAATTTAGTTCAATGAACCCTGACAGCTTCTTTGGATCTGAAGTCAGGATTTTGGAGTTTGGGTTTGGAGGGGGGGTTGTTGGTTTGGGGTTTTTTGGGTTTGGGGTTTTTTGTTTGTTTGTTTTTGGGTTTGTTTTTGTTTTTTTACCCCAGAAACTTTAGCTGAATATTTAGGGCTTACAAGACTACATGCAAAAGTTGAACTTTCAAAAATGATGAAGTGACTTTAGAAGCTTATGCTTAGGTCACTGCTGTTCAAGGAAGCTCTTTTATTCTTTAAGGCCAGATCTGCATAAGCATATTAGTACCTGCTAAGTTTCAGTGGGTTTTTAAGAGGCATTAAGCTGCCTGCTGTCCCATACTTGGAAATAATTACTCAGATCTTTGAAATTCCCTCTATCAGCCGATTCATACATTTAGATACTTGCATTTTCTAGAGCATCTGGCCTGCAGTATTTGTTGCCTGAGATCCACGGCTGTATTAAACAAAAGCAATTGCATGATCTCCTGGAAAAAAAAAGCCTGACTTAAACAAACTTTATTACTCATGAGGCCTAATTAGTTTGCAAGCATAATCTTTTGATTCCTGGAATATTTCTGAAACAATGTAGGCCCTTCTCAGGAATTATTGATGGTGTGCAATGTTGCCATATAACAGCCTATACAGAGTCAGACCTGTTTTTCTCAGCATCTTTTCAGCAACTTGTGGCATTTAGTGTTATTCTGCAAAGCAGAGGTGTTAGAGTATGGTGTGATTTCCATGCAAGTGCAATGTCACTCCTCCATAATTGCACTTCATTGTGTGCTTAAGGCTGCTTCTTTAGATTAATGGCTTAATGTCTTCCTGGTCTAGGACACATCCTTATTTTCATTTGACAGGCACAGAACACATAAAAGAGAGAAAAGTAGGATTGCCCCTTTACAGAAATTCTTATGGCACCCTGCAGAGGTTTATTCTCTGGGAGGACTATCAGGTGTCCCAAAGACAGGGTCTGCAGCGCTGAGGATGTCTTAGTCTGACCGCGGTGGGAGGCACAGCATCCCTCTTGCTTGTGAAGCATGCTTCTCACAGTCCAGTTGCTGCAGCCAAGTGAAGGGTCTAGGAAATACCCTGAGAGATAGCAGGAGAAATACATTTTGTGTCCTCCATCTTGGACTCTGAAAGAGAAAACAAATCATATTCTGACTTTGGAGAGATAAAGAGAAAAAAATGAGTGCAAAGTCATGAGGACTGAGGAAGGACCAACTACATGGATTGCAGAATATGTCAGCCCTCTTGCTCACCTTTCAGAGATGACAAAAATGACACTTAGTTTACCAGCCTGTCTGTCAAATCATTGGCTGAGCTCCAGTTTGTGCTGCTTACTTACTGACAAACAGCTCAGTGACTTCTGCAGCTTAAAATGGGGTGAAACTGGTTTTCTGACTGGCCAGTGATGGATAGTCACCCATTTGTAATATCCTTCATATCTGTCTCCTTTTCATGGTTTTAATTCACCGTTTCTTCCCATCTCCCTAACAGAACGATGCACTGCAAAGTAGCGACATAAAATAAAATATAGTTCCTTCTTGCACTCCCTGCTTATTATCTCCTCTTCATTTTGTTTGGAAGAGTGTTTTTTATTACAAGGTTCATTGTGCTCCCAGCTTCCAAGTAAAGGGAGTTTCTTATACTGCACCTGCATTACGCTACTGAGCTTGACCTCAGCTTCTGAAAAGTAAAACATATGTAACTATATTGTTTTGCTGATGTAATGGCAAGGTCAACTCTAAATACCCTTTGCAGAATGAGATGCCTCCTTTCCCCTGGTAGAGGGCACACGGCAGGGAGAAGGGCCATTTGAAACCATGCGATTTCTTTCATTAAGTCCCACGTCAGGCACTATGCTTCTGTTGTCAACACCATTCTAAATTCAAGTTCATTAAGAGTGCATTGATGCAACAAACCTAGATTTTGTTCATCAAATAAGTACAGATATTAGACCAGATTTGTTGGCTTCCAAAATTACCAGTGAGACTGTTACAGCATCATGCTTGCAAGACCCTTCTCAGTAAATTGTGATTCTGATATATTCAAAACCATGGCAAGCTATCCTTTAAAAAGGCACTAGTGTGAGTACCAGGGGAAAATATACTCCAGGGCTGTAGATGACTTGATATGATTTCCTTGATTGTATCTTTTTATTTATGAGGCATAATTTATGACTGCTGAAAAGCAAACTAAAATGAGTGATGACTAACTACAGCCAAAGTAATAAATCAGGAGCAGAGAAAGAAGTGGTGATTTTGATCGAATCTATTGAATTAGCTGTTGCCCTTAGCCATTACAGGTATTGGAAAGACCTTTTAATATCTGCTTATCTCTCTCATGGGAACTTGGTAACTATCTCATTATATTCCCATAGGAAACAAATTATTTAATTTTCTACCTTTTAGAGTTAAACTTGTTTACATCTCTCATTAATTACTGGTGTTATACTGTGTTATATGAAATGAGCTTCCTTTAGAATTTGGTAATTTTGTTTAAGTCCCAACATGTTCGCCTGTTGTCTTTCCCTTCCCCAGAATGGGTTTAATACATTTATTATTAGCATTTGAACAGTAGAGATGAATAGCGATGTTAAAAGGCTCAAATAATTGCAGTGCCAGAAGACTGGACCTAAAAATCTATCCCATTATATGTTTATGGCCTCCCTAAGGATGCTAACTGAATGTTGAAGGGGGAAAAGTATGGATCTGAGGATGGACAATCAGAAAGCACACATATATTTACTACCTTTTGTACCCCTGGTCATGGGTGGACGTGATGTTTTCTCTCTCTCGCCTTTGCTCTGTCCCCTGTAGACTGCAACCACTTTGAAACTTTCTACTTTGCTAATACCTGCCTGACGCTGCAGGGCCCAGATGTGAATACATTATCCTAATGCTGAATGCTAGATTTTGGTAGGCGAGCTTTGTGCCCTGAGCTGTGCTGACGATGCATAAGTAACTCCAAATTACCCAGGCTGCGCGCCGGTCAGTTCTGATGAGAGGAAAGGCTTGTGAAGGGTGCTGCAACCGATGGTGAGAGGGAGCTGCTCAGGTTTTCTCTAATTTTAACCAGCCAAGATTGTCGTCTCTTCCATTTTCTTGCAGACTGCTGTTCGAACACAACTAAAACTTGGGTGCTGTGTTTCTGAACTTACTGATGTCATATATACCCCTAAAATGTCTTGCTATCTTGGAGAAGAATTACACTGTGAAAACTCTGCATTTGTGTAAGTGTAAGGTTAGAAACTGAACAAATCAGAGTCAAGAAATCCAAAGCAAAGTCAAAGTCTCAAAGTAGTGCTGAGTGTTTGCAACCTCCATGAAACAACTTTAGAAAGAGAAAAGTGGTATGAACTCCTCTCTGCTACTGTTTGTCTCACCTGGCACACGCTGCATAGTGCCAGCATTGAATCCTCTTTGGAAAGACCAGCAGTCACGGGTGTCTGCGGTCCGTGGATGCTCTAAGGGCAGAGACCCAAGTCGTACCTGACTTTTACGCATAGGAGATCAAAAGTTATGTGCGTGTGGCTTGGTCTGACGTTGCGGTTCCCCAGAACCTACAGCACTACCAAATTGCTCTACAACTCTAAGCAGCGCCCAAAGCTGGAGGTAGGTAGTGATTTACTAATGAGACTTTTTTTTTTTAAGGCAAAAGACTGTTTTCTGAGTGCTTGCAGGAGCTCAGTGCAAGCTGCTGCCACACACAGAGCTCAGACCTTGTCCCTCACAGAGGCGACTGTGAAGGGCTATAGATTAACCGCAGTGTGAAGCGGAATGATGCACAGTGCCTGTAGGATGTGGTGGGAGCCAGGAGTCGCTGCTGGTGGGTAGTCAGCTTGTTTGGCTTGCTCTCCTTTCTGCTGGCTTCCTGCAAGCCAGAAGGGTGAGCAGCATCTGGCCTCCGTGCAAAGCAGAGGATCCCAGCGCTCCCTGGCCTGGGAAGTCAGCAGGAGCTCAGGACTGTTTCCTTCAGACAGGCAAGTTACCGCCGGCCAGTCACCCTTCTGCCTGCTGCTGCCTTGCCACGCTTCAGCAGGCCTGAACCAAGATCTCTCCAGTAAGGGAGAGTTTCTCATTCTCCGTAGGCTGTTGGCTGCCCGAGGCTCCCCTTTGCAGGAGCAGAGAGGATTCCCAGTTGGGGACTTCCCAGTTGATCCATGTGTTTGCAGCTGTAATACCAGTGACATTGTTCGAGCCAGGTCTGAGATGGAGAGTTGTGAGCTGGCAGGCATCAGCACACACACATCTTCCTCTGCCGAACCGCTGCCCAGTCAGACGTGGCTGCGCTTCTTCACAGAACCGGAGCCGTGTGATCAAGGGATTGCTTCTTCGTTTTGGGGAAATTTTGGCCACACACCATGCTTTCTGGCTTAATCCTGGACTATCTTTGTCCTTTGAGGGGGGTTAATTTGATTGCTTTATCTTGGCAGCTTCTTCACCTTCATTTTTCATCACTGCAAGGCCATAGTGCTCACCTGGTTTATCATTGCTTTTCTTTTTCTAGCGTCTTTCTTGCACTGCAGCGCTGGAGGAGCTATGGAAGCATATATCCAGCTGCTTCCTATAGTTCCCATTAGTACCTCCTGTATGGAACAAATACCTTCACATAAGATCTCATTTTGATGAAAGAAAATCTTTTTAGGTTTAAAACATGGCTTCCTCAGTAAGGACCTGGGGTTTCAGGAGTGTCGCAGCAGGTGAACCTATGTGGCTCAGGGATGGAGTAAGTCATCTAATGGGCTTCTTCCACTGTCAGCATCTACAATACTATGATTTTTTTGCATCTATACGTGAGGGCCACTGTGATTTTTGTTGCTCTTTATGGGAGTTGTTGCTCAGCTTCCCAAAACTTGAAGAGGCTGGGCTCACTGTGGTAAGGCTGTGGCCATCTTCTCAGCACTTCCCTCCCTGCTTCTCATAGGTTTTATCCCTTCTTGTGGTGCTGATGAACCATGAGGTTGTCCGGTGATCATTTTGCACAACATCTGATCACCAGTTTCTTCCAGGAGCAGAGATCTATGAAGGCTCATTTATGATGGGAAAAAAGAAGCTTAGTTACCTGTAACTGGAATTCTTCAGCTTTCCAAATATACGGTCTCCGGAGTGGTTTCCCCCTGCTTCTCTCTCTGGCTCAACTTCAAAGTGCAGTCTGGGCCAGGGGCCAGCGGATTGACAAAGCATTTTAAATAGGAACCGGTGTGGCTGATTTCGGAGCCCTCTCCTGTTTTTTTGGGACAGCGCAGCCATTAACAGCATCACAGCTTCTGGCAGGGTGCTGAGCCACGCACCATGATGTCAGACTTAATTGCTTTTGGAGGCAGTATATTCAGAAAGTCAAGTTATAAGAAACTTCTGTTGGCCTTCTACTGTCTGTGTTTTGCCATTCAATGCATCCCTGAGATGTGATTGCTTCTGGTTTGCCCCACGTTCCTGTGCGCTCTTTTATAATCTTCTTACGTTCTAAGCAGCAGGTAATACTGCTGCCTATTAAGCTCTTTATGTTTCTGTGTGAATGCAGCAAAATATTTTTTTGGTGATGATATATCACAATTTAGAAGGAATTTTTGTGAGCCCAAAAGGCTTTTTACAAAAGTCCAAACCACGAAATTCCAGTTTAACCAGTCTAGCCAGGCAACAGCGTCCATCCGTGACCGTTTTGTGGTGACTTTTGGAGGACCTGTGAGCAAACCTCTGATTTTAAGAAGCACTCCTCATTGTGGCTTCTGTTGCCATGCTGCCCCATTTCTTCATGCAAAGAGGTGGCTAAACATCAGCATTTCCATCTGCAGTCACTTCCAGGCACTTACTGCTCTGAGTCTCCAAACGCTAACCAGGATTTACTTGGACGGTGATTCTCAAAGGGAAATATCTTTATATCCATCCATCCTTTTACAGATGGTTGAGCAGAAGCAGAGGGAGTTAAGGGAATCCAGCTTAGGTCAGTGTAAATCCAGAATTTAGATCCTCAGAAGTCCCGTTTAGCTGTCACAGCTGTCTCAGAAGCTGGCGTTAGAGAGTTTCACAGACACCTAGAGGTTTTCTGCTGGAAACATGCCTTGGCGGGGCCGAGAAGCTGGTGTCTGTCTAGAAGGCGTGCTCGGAGCATGCCTGTCTGTCAGGCCCACACACACGCGGCCATGACCTCGGCCTTTCTTCCAGAGGGACAGGCATGAGGCGCCTGGGGGATGGACCACGACCTCAGCTCCCCCCACCTCCCTGGGGAAGGGCTGGGCTGGGGAACCATGTCTGCTCCCACTTGCTTGTGCTCTGCCCAGCCAACCTTGATTTTATTGCATTCATGTGAAGTGAGACAGCCCCCAGGGGAGCACTGGGAGCACCCCACGTACATCATCTGCTTGGGCATTCCCGCTCCCAAGGGCAGCAGGCTTGACTGCCTCCATTGGAACATGTGACTGAACCTAAATTACCTGCCTCCTGGAGAAGTCCTTTACCCACTTAGCTGTAGTATGAAAGGGGACAAGCATCCCCTTTTCCCTTGTCCTAGACAGTGTTTTGAAAGAAAGAGCCCTTGTCTGAAATAAAGCTTGTTTTCCAAAAGACAAGATGTAGGCACCTGTGATAGGAGAGAGATTGATAGAGGAAGGCGTCCCCATCCAGCCCAGTGAGGCATCTGCTTCCCAAGCGAGCTGCATCCTCTCTCCTCCAAAATTCCTAGGGGGGTCCCATTCTCAGGCTGAATTCCTGTGCTACACAGGAAGCCTCTGTTCCTAACTCATCACCTTCACTTTTGCTGCAGGCAAATTTCTCGACAGGTCAGGTTCGACACTGTTCCGCTTCATGCTCATTAAGGCCACAGCCTGGATATAACTGGAGCGTTTGAGCTCGGGTCATTGCTGAGTGGATGCCAGTGGCACACTCAGAGCTGCTCTTTCCTTAGGTGGCTTTTTCTTTCCACAAAGAAATATGCCCCTTGAAATGAACGACTGTGGGCAAATCTTTGTAGCAGCTGGAACTGAACTGAGATAGAGGGTTTGACCTGCTGCAGTAAAGTGAACAGAGTTTGACTTTATGAAAAGTTCACAACAGAGATATATTGCTGATTTTACTGAAAATGAAAGCGCTTTGGCTGAGCTTTTTATCGCAGGGTGTCATCTGTACTTATGTGGTGTTTCACTGGATAGTGCTATATGTTACTGATGGAATCAGGCAGGAACTCTGGATTTGTAATTGGCAGGACCACAGTCTTCAAAGCCACTGTGGTGGGTTTTGGCCTTTCTCCTTCCCCAGGCTCCTTGTGCAGTGCCCTGTGGTCTTGGAACTTAATATTGTAAGCTGGAAGGACTCCAGGGCCAGTTTTGAAGACCTCTTATTTCTAAACCTCCTATTTTTTTTAAGGCATAGTCCCACCACCCGCTTCCCCAGGACCTCTGCACAGAGTAGATGACATAAGAACGTGTTTTACTGTAGTTAGAACCACTCGACATGAAAGCTTACTAAGGAACACTTACACTAAAAATCGCTCAGACAGTCCTCTTGTATTGCCATTTAGATCTATCATTCTGATTGATCACTATGTGGTTGGCTAATATTGAGCCTAATTTAACCCTATGTGCTCATGCATCCATCTATTCTGTCTATTGTACCTGACATTCTACAAATTACTTACTCATGCAAATGATGACCTAAGGCAACCTTTTATGATATTCGTGTTTAATTATACAAATGGTTTTTGATAAATAAGATTATACATCCTTCCATATGTTTATTCACTCCTTGATGAAAGCAAAATTTAATTTTCATGCAGATTTGTTGGAGAGTGTGTTTAATAACTGCTGAGTTTTATGTAGTCTGCAGATCACTCTGGTTTTGGGAAGCTGACAAAATTAGTAGGCACAGTTCATAGAGACATGTGGGTTTTAATCAGGCCTAATTCAAGCTGCTAAATTTTGAAATCTTGGAACTGAAACTGTTGCCTTTGTGCTTGTGTAATAAAGCAAATGTTGAGAAAATAAATGAGAGATGCTGACTTAACTATACATTTCAATGGGCTTTATTTATATTATGGGTTACTGAAAATGTTGCCAAATGACTGATACCTTAATATTTTTAAGAGAGGGCAGTTCCTGTAAAACTTTCTGGTTTTAAAGAGTAACTAGAGTTTGGCTTGTGCGATTCAGTCAAGGTGAACATAAGTGTCACACAGTGCTAGGCTCAATTTTTGGGGCTGCTTGTGTACATAAAGAAAGCGTGTAGAACGGAGAAATTGGCAGGACTGGATATCAGTAGTTTTGTTCAGATGTCTTTGAAAAAATTATCGCTGTTGATCACGGCTTCTCAAGGAGTCCTTTTTGCATGGCATGACACAGTGGTGGGAACTCAGAGTTTGGGGACAGGGTGTGAAGAAGACACACAAACACTTCCCGAGACTGTGAGAAAGTCACTGGGTCAACTCAGGTGCCGGGCAGCGGTCAAGGGACATTTTGCATGGGTGTCATTGCGCTGCACTTTTCTCAGCATCAGTACAGCTGCTGTAGCGCCCCGGGGTAACCATGGGTGTTTTGTCCTTCGCTAACAGCTTCTCTATTTCTGTGTGCCAAAGGTGTGGTCAGTGAACTCAGCGGGCCGGACGCCGAGCGGCTGGGGGGCTGGTCCCGCTGCCGGACGGGTCCTGCCCCTCCTGAGGGCCTGAGAGCTCCCCTCTTCGACACGGTGGCATCCACAGTGGCTGTGGTGAACATCATCCCCCCTCTTAAGCCAAATGGGGTGGTCAGTATCTACAGGCTGTTTTCTAATGATACGAGAGGGACTGATGTGGTGGTGAGTATTGTCAGCGCTGTTTCTGTGCTTCCATTGGGCTTGTATTTTCTAGCTTTAACAATTTTGGTCTTACAAGCTGCTACTGTTGGTTACAGACTGTTTTCCTCTCCTGCGCTCCTGTTGTTAACTGCTCTGAAATGCTCTCTTCTGCCCAAAGCGTCACCAGTGCTTTTACTCATCTAAATGTGCTTCACAAGGAACTAACCTAGTCGTTAAATGCTGCTGACGTGCTGTGCCAACATGATGGGAATCGGAAGTATCGTTCAGGGGTGGCTAAGCGTCCAAATGAAACACTTCCAGACAGCTCCCACCAGTCCAAATGGTGCAGGTGGAAACTGCAGCCATTAGGAAATGCTTGCGTGCTTTGGATAGCGTATGGATTCGAAGTCCAGAAGAAAGTGCTGTAGCTTCCCTTAAAATCTTTCTTGTTGGTAAGAAGTGTTTAATGGTAAAGCACTGAAGAATAGTGCAAGTAGCCAAGCAACTTCTTCTGTGTTTGGTGTCTCAACCTAGACACCATTATGTGCCCAGAAATGACCGGTCTCAGCTTAGGAAGCCTACAGGGCTTGGTCAGAGTGGTAAAATAGGGAGATGTGGAGAAAGGTTAGGGCTGTGGAAGGTACCTGCACCAAATCACTGCAAAATACTTGAATACTTTTTGTTTGTAACACTATCTGTTTGCTTTTTTACAAGTAGGTAAATATTTGTATGGGATTTTTTTGCTTATCCCATCTTGCTCAGCTTGGAAGTGCTAGGGACACCTTTCCTGATCATCAGTCCTGTCTGTGAGCTTAAGCTGCCTACCATTTGCACATTTTGCATTTATTCCTTCCAGTGCAATTGGCTGTGTCTGATTCAGCTCCTTCATCTCATTGGTGCCTGCATGGCCCTCCATTTCCGTCCCCTCACACCTGCCATGCTGCTGGCTTGTCTCTGGCTCTGGCATCAAGAAGTACCAAGTGCTTTCCTTTGCTTGCTTGACTCTTACCTTCCTATTTTATGCTGCACCCCGCTAAATCACATGCTGCCAAATAGTGGTGGTGGTGGCTCCTCTTGGTGTTCTCTACGTATTATTTCTTTAGCTTAAGAAGCTATACCTGCAAATGACTACAGCAGCGAGGTGAAGTGGCAGTTCCTGTAAGCAGTTTCAGAACGAGGGCACCGTTTCCTTTGCCAGAGCTGCCAGGTCTCCCTTGCTGAGCATAGGAGAGATTCCTAACAGGCTCACCCAGCAGCATGGCCGTTTGAACGCAGAGCAGCAGCATGTTGGCCCTCGACTTAGAGGTACCTACCAGAGAGCACATTCTCCTGTCTGTGAGTAAGCTGACCCACCAGACACATTTGTAGCACTTTGCCCAATGCTGTCTCCTCTATCCGCGTTGAGGAGGCTTGTGAGATACACATGAGTATTTGCTAGCACACTTATCATGGAGCTATTTTCCACATTAATTTCTTTTTGCTTCAGTACCTCTTATCCCGGAGTTTCTCCTTAAAGGTTTTCTGTTTCTCTGTTCCTGAGAATGACATTTTCAAGTTGACATACAGTGGTCGCAGCTCAACTCCAGACGTCTGTGAGGCCACTGATGGCACGGTCTTTTCCTTTGAACAGTGCCCTTTAACTTCATAATGGGAGAAAAATGAATGCAGAGTTCCTAGTACACAACAGCTGCATTAATGTCAGACTTAAAGGACATGCAGAACCTTGCGCCCGCCTTCTTCTGGAGTTAATTCACCTCCATAATTCTTATTTAGTACTTGTGGTGCTTGAAGCTGTGACAAGTTCCTCCTTAATTTTTATAGCTGTCAGAAGGGACTGCCACCCAGCAGACAATACATGGGCTAAAACCTTTTACCACATACTCCATTGGCGTGGAGGCCTGCACCTGTTTCAACTGTTGCAGCAAAGGACCCATGGCCCAAATCACCACGCAGCCGGCTCCGCCCTCGGAGCAGCCCCCGCCGCAGATCCGCACCGTGACCTCCAGGAACGCCTCTTTCCAGTGGAGCGCCCCTCAGTCACCCAACGGTATCGTCACCAGGTAGGAGCTGCCACCCGGCCAAACCTGCACCCCTTGGCTAGGGGGTGGTGGCAGAACACCTTGAGCTGGCATCGCAGGGCTGAGAGCACTGGACGGTTGTGGCTCCTCCTTTCCCATGTTGGTGGTGGTATCTCCTGTGGCCTGAATACCATCTGGGAGGTGTTCACAGGCAGCAATTGCTTTTCTCATGAGCAGGATATTGGGGAGGATGAAGGTGGAGAGGATGAGCTGTTGTGGGAGGAGGTAATTGTCTGACAGCTGTGGTTGCACAGCCAAAAGGTTGTGAGCTCAACCGGCAGCGAAGAGGCAGCTGCATCTGTAGTTACATACGCAAATCCTGATTTGCAGAAGTGAGCAGTAAGGTAACAGGCATCAACAGTTTCATTGTGACTGTGACAGACGTAGAATGGTGATTGCTCATAGGCATCTTACAGCTGGGGCCAAAATCTCCAAGAGAAAAACTGGGATCAGGTCCATTCTCTTCTCCAGTGTCCAGACATACAGCAATTGGGATGAAATGTATGATTGGCTGTTACGTTATTAAGGCTCTTGATTAATCAAAATCTCAACTTTCTTTTCAGCTATGAGCTCCATGTGTATATGGCTTGTCCCCTGAACCTACAGCCAGCAGTGAAAGCTTGCAGTCCTGGCCCAACTGAGGTGAAGTATACAGGAAAAGGACAGAGTGCCAACGTGTCCAACCTGGAGCCTTACACGACGTACAACCTGCGAGTCGTGTCTTACAACTCTGTTGGCAGCAGCGCTTCAGAATGGATTGGTTTCACTACAGAAAAGGAGCGTGAGTATTAGGAATGATTCACTGAATAGCAATGCCTATTTCTGATGCACGGGGCTGCATAGCACCGAGTGACTTCTGCACCTCTGCGAGCGATGATGTCCTCAGAAACCTGTTCTTCCGTGTCCCTGCTCACTGTGCTTCTGCTGCCCATTCATTGAAATTCTGCTCTGGGGCTTGACTGCTCATTCCTTCAAAAATATTTCTTTGCTCATCATCTGATATCACATCCTCTGTCTTGTGAGCCTGCAAACCTTTTATTTTACTGAAAGTGGGCAGCAAAGCTGCAGAACATAAAATGTTCAAGTATTACCAGAAGGGTGACGTGTAGTAATAAATACACTGCCATAAATAATCCCTGGGAAAAGTGGAGGTCTTGAAAGAGACCTGGTGATTCTTTTCAGGAACAATCTTACTGTCCTAATTCATGCCACACTTCTGCCAGGGCTCATGAGAGTTCTCCCTGAATGTCATCTGAAAGATCAGATCCTTGATGACACTGAAGTAAGAATTCATCACTGTCTGGCTAACCACCACGGGCAGTACTTTAAGGCCATGTGATGGTCTGCACAGAAATTAAACATGCAGGACCCGTGCCTACAGTCAGAATAGATTTTGCCATCAAAACTGAATTTGTAGTAGCCTAACATCAGCTTTTATTAAAAAGATCTATAGTGCTGTAGCCAGAGTCATTCCATAACAGATGAGATGGACATTTCACCTCAGCCTGCCAGGTCAGGGCAAAGAGGATGTTCACTTGTTCTCATATAGTCTCATGTCAGGATTTCAGAATCACCTTTCTAAAAATCCCTTTTAACTCATGCCTAGTAATTACTAAAAACGTATCTATCTATCTGCTACATCCTTAGCGGAAAATTTCAGGTGGAACAGCCCCAGATTTTCTTTAATGTCACCACTGGAAAAAAGAAAAAAGGTCCTTATCTCTAAAGCTGTGTTTTATTAAATTGCAAACTAAAAAGCTGGAATATGATAATGAACTTTTAAATTGAGAAAGTTCATAAAGAACTGTTGAGACATACAGAACGAAAGGGTTTGAAAGCCATTTTTAACCCCCACCCCCCCACCCCCACTGGGTCCGCAGCCCTCTTCTTTCAGTCTTGGTTTTCTCACCTTGCCGACCTCTTCACACCAAGTCTTCTGAGTCACTCTGAATGTCTCCTTCCTCCCGCCTGGAAGGCTTGCGTTAGTCACAGTGGGCAATTAGCAGCAAAGTGCAGCTGGACAAGCAGCTTTCTTATGAACAAACCAGCATATACTGAGCACTTGGCTTAATGGCAAAGCCACGAGAACAGACCACCTCAAACTTAAATGAAGTCTCTTGCCGGCAAGCTGTTGAGCCCGACTGATGAACTCTTCCTCCCTGAAGTGAGTTCTGGGTTTCTTTTCTCTCTGCCTGCCATCTGCTCTTGCTTCTGAAACCCCATGTTTTTATGTATGTGCATGTGTTCGAAGATTATCTTGGGCAATTTCTTCGGGCTTGCAAAAGCATCCTCTCCTTAGCAGTTTGGTTCCCAGAGCCCGGCATGCTGCAGCTGGACTTGCACAGCCTCCTGCGTCTCCCTGTCCCCCGCCTTAAGGTGGAGTTTAATTTACACAGATCTAGTCTCTGTACCACATACCCAAAGGCAAAGGAAAGGAGTACTAGGTCTTTATTTTAAAGATATGAGATACTTAAGCTTTCTCAGTGTAGAGGTTGGCATGTTACAGCAGCTTTCCCTTTTCTCCTAGTAGCTCCTCTACTCATACACATGCATATGAAAGAGAGAGGGAGTGCATGCGACCGAGAGCTTGTATCATGCAGAGTCTCTTTCTCTGCGCTGTATAACTCAGTCATGCCTGCTGGCTAGAAACGAGCTTTTTTCCTTCTTTTGCAGCACCTCGGTACACAGCCCCGTTCTCCGTTGTCAGCAATTTATCTACCATCCACATAGACTGGAGTCGCACTTTTGTACTGAACGGCCGCCTGAAGGAGTACGCGTTGACTGAGAGCGGGCAACGCATCTACAGTGGCTTTGACACTGAGCTGTATTTACCCAGGACATCTGACAAAAGTCAGTTTCAATTTCCTATAGCTTTCTCTCTGTGAAAGGCTGTTGAGCTAAATTGATATTATTGCGTGCTAAATTTAAGAAAAACGCTCCATAGCCATCCCAAGCTAAGAGCGCAGGAGTGTACTACAGACACACTGAAGTGCATCTAAGCAGATGCTTGAAACAGAAATCCTTGGAGCTAAGCTTCCTCTTAAACGTTGTACTGACTGGGTGAGAGCGCTCTGGCTCATTGCCAGGGCTGGCCTTTCCCAGATCCCAGGGCTGCGTTGCAGTTCCTCCCTTCAGGGCTGCACTCTGGGAAATGCATGGAAATCTTCAGCTTCAGAAAAGACTGGAGCCTGAATTTTCATTTTAATCAAATTAAGTCAGTAGCTCTTGGAACCAGCCGTGTTCTGAAATGCAGTTTCTCTTTAGAAATTTGCAATCTTTGAAACACAAGGAAACTGTTGGGGCGGGGGGGGGGAAGAAAAAGAAAACCAAGAAAAAATATTTTCTGTTTTTAACTCATTGGGGATTTTGTATGACAAAGTATTTTGTCTTTTTTTTTTTTTTTTTTTTTTTTTTTTTTTTTTTTTTTTTTTACCTTCCTGATTACTGCAATGATCCTAATACATTTTTTCTTTTTTACTCAAAAGTTCTTAACATGTTTGTATCAGCCATGAATGTTGTATGAGGGATTTAGGGCAAAATGATGAATAAATTGAAGTTGACAGTTAACGTGTCATTGGAAGAGGGAGGATTGAGTGGTGAAAGAGGAACATCATTCGCAGCAACATCATAGCGGTGACTACCTGTGATCTGCCACAGTTCATAGTTTAGAAGTTCAATACCCATGTATACAGGATTATGAGGCTCGGATCTGGGACTCAGGTGGGTCATGATGCGTTATGCGCTATGCCCGCCTTGGCTTTTCTCAGACCTGGCCGTGTCTGCTGGTAGGTCACGGCGAAAAAGCAGCGCCTTCAGAATTTTCATTTCTCCTGCTGACAGTATTTTCTAACCTTTTTTGCTCAGCCTTTTTGTTTCAAGTGACCTGCATCACTGACGAAGGCAGCGCCATGACACCGGTCATCAAGTACAGCGCTGGAGATGGAGTTGGTAAATATGTGAAGAAATTACCTAGCACCTATTCATTTCATGTGTTTGTGGTAGAAATTGGATATATAGTGCATGCCAGACAGGATGGCGTCTCATTGGAGGATCAGGGGATTCCTTAGTGCTTGAGGGTAAAAGGTACATAGCTAGCATGCCTTTTTTTTGCCACGGATGGATTTCTGTTCCTTTACATCATGATCAGCTTCAGATCCTCTCTCTGGATGTGTAAGATTTTTTTCTTTTATTTTTACACAAATATATTGCTCCAAAGTGTAGTGCTTTTTTCTGCTGAGTAGAATCTGCTGTCTCCCAGGTTTTATTTCCAAATTAAAGTTATCTTGACTTGTAATCCCATCCTCTCGTGTTCCTCCTCAGTCTGACAATGAAAATCCATACCCTCTCCCCACCCTGCATCCCACCCACCCCAGCAAGGGACATCCTCCTGCTCCTTTCATGTGACCAACCAGCAGTCTCTGCAGTTTCACCTGGGATGTGTTCCCCTAACCACTTTACGAGAATGTCATAGGAGATGCTGTCAGGACCTGGTTTATAACACCTGCTGTTTCCCTTCTGTCCACGAGGCCTTTGCCTGTTTTGTGGAGGTGAGGGAGCTTGGTGTGGTGACATCCCAGTCACTTCTTGTCCATTGAGTAGGAGATGCCTACCAGTAAAATATTTCAGTTTTGTTAACTCCTTGTTTTTTCTGGGAAGCAAAGCTAAAGCTCGAACTATGTCTAACTGGTTTTAATTAATTTATTTTTGAGTTGCATCTTCTTCAGCTTCTTAAAATAGACGGGCCTTTTGCAATTACTCTGGGGGAAGGAGGAATAAAATGTTTCATGTTGTTTGCTTGCGTATTAATTTATCACTCATGTCGGTTAAGTCTTCCTCCCTCCTTCCTTTTAACTGCACAGGCCTGCCACTACTCAGTCCTCTCTCTGTACTGCTCTGAAATTACTGTACTCATTCCCACTCTTCAAGGTTACTTGGAGAACCCTTTTTCCCTCGCATTCCACCTCCACCGCCTCCTTTCTCAAGAGCTGCTGATGCAGTGGTGATTTCCAGCCTGAGCAGCAATGCCAGAACTTTAAGCAGGGTCTCTTGAGGGCAGTAAGCTTTTTATTGTAGCCCGCTAGCATATTGAACCATTATGGCACCTTGAACATAAGTGCAAATAAGCACATGACGACAAAATTACTTAAGTTTCTGCCTAATTTATTAGCAAGGAAAGGGATAGCATATTGTTAAACGCTTTCTGAAATAACATTCCCTTTCTCCCCTAATCCCTCTTGATTTTTACAGGTCTGATCTTGACAACACCTGGAGAGAAGGACAAAGCAGAGTCCAAACGTGCAAAATTCTACAACGAGTTGTGGTTTGCAGTGTTGATGGTAGTTCTAGGTTTGATTCTCTTGGCTATTCTTCTCTCCTTAATTCTTCAAAGGAAAGTCCACAAGCAACCCTATGCACGAGACAGACCTCCTTTAGTTCCGCTCCAGAAAAGAACATCACCAATGAGTGTGTACTCATCAGGGGAAACCCATCCGGTATGTTGGGTAAAATGCAACGCTCTGTATCCATCGTGTTATACTTTTACCTGCCCCCCCCCCCCATTTTCTTCCTCCTTCCACCATTTGTTGCACCAAATGAAGGCTACTCAGTGCAGGAAAAGGCCTGTCTGATGTACCTGTGAAGGCAGAGGGCCAGGCTACAGGGGCTTAGTCCAAACAAGATCCCTGTGGCACCTGGTCTGCAGGCCCTGAAATGCATCTGATGCCTTATGACAACCTTTGGATCCAGAGTCACAGAAAACACAAAGCTACTGATGCCACCTGATGTTAGCTGGCATCTGCAATCGAGCTACAAAGGCCTTGGCACGCTGCAGGAAGGTAGGTGATAAAATGTACTTTGCAGAGGAAGCTTTCATGAGTTCCCAGCAATCTCTTACGGATGGCTACCCAGGATCAATCATCTGACAGTCTTTGCCAGGTACCCATGAAATGTACCCGCAAAAAAGCAGGACTTAGGGAGAGGCTCTATTTCTTGCTGGCATCCACCCACCAGCCAGCTGGGCTGCTCTGGGACGGGCTGCGTGCCAGGAAGGTTTGGGGGAGAGCGAGTGCAACTGGGGAAAAGCTAGGGATCTTCCCAAAATGTGTGTGTGCAGCTGGGCACGTAGAGCCACAGCGGGACCACCGGAGGGGTGGGAGGAGAACTAGTGGGGAAAGCTTTGTTTCATTTTTATTACAAGTTATAATTCTGTTTTTTAAAAAAAAATGGATAAAGAACATGTTCCACCGTGTAGCAGAGCAGTAGTGCTATCCTATCCTTTGAGGAAAAGGAAGACAAAAGGAACATGCTAATTGTTAGGAGACTGAGAAGGGAAGCAGCAGTGCCCTCCGATTCCCAGGCGCAGCCTACAAGATGATTCTCGTTGTCACTTCTCAGCTTTTTTCCTGTGAGCGCCATCAAGCAGGATAGTGACTCCTGCATCCTTCACGCATTCTGTTCCTTCTTGTCTCGGTGCCAAGAAGCTGCATCTGTGCCTCAACAAAGCAGGTCTTGGAAACAATGGGCTCTCCAGTGTGCCCCTTCTCCTGGCAAAGCCTAAGAGCATAAGAAACTTCTTGTTTTGGTCTCATGGTTTTGATTCCTTTTCTCCTACAGTCTGTCATGTTGTGTTGCGCTTCTTTTGACTTTAAAATGTCTTTGCTGTTGGCGTGCCTGCACAATTCCTTTCCATATTCCTCCCCCACTCCCCCTTTTTATTTTCCTTTTCCTTTTTCCAGGAGTTCATGGACTTAATAGAAAGGCAGATGCTACAGTGCATCAGTTGACGGACTTCATCTGTGAAGTCAGGAAAGAGCTGCTATGAAGTAGCAAAATCGCTTGTGTTTTACAATTGTTAGTGAGGTCATATGGCAAGCAATGCCGGCTGCCCAGGCCCTACTTGATGACCAGTTAAAGTTAAATAGTGCCTCATCTTTGCCGGTTCCCCTACTCCCCCCCCTCCTGCTACATTGCTGCCCTTCACTGAGCTGCAGCTAATTCACACCATCCCTACGGAATGGGTTGCACCCGCCTTGCACCTTGCTCGGCCCTAATGCTTTTCCTCCCTCTCTGATCTCAGTTTGAGACCATTGCGGACACGTCTGATTCATCAAGCAGTGTCACTCTCAAAAGTTACACAGCGCACTTTGAGGTAGAGTCGTTAGCTTGCAGAGCTGCAAGGTGTGTGATGTGCCAGGAGGCCCAAAGAGCATGCATGAAGGCCTCCTACATCCCTTGTTTTTCCTGGTGTGTGAATGTCTTTTCCCTGGTCATAACTTTAAAAAAAGGAGGTCTGCAAACATCCCCTTGCTCTGCAAGTCCAAGCTATCATCCTGGTAGTCAAGAATCTTTGGAAGTCTGCCTGGTGGCTATGCGTAAACAAATAAAAGAAAAAAGGGGGGGGGGGGGGGGGGGGGGGGGAGGAGGAAGGGGGTGGGGGGGGGGGTGGGGTGGGTGAGGAGGAGAGGCAAAAAAACACATCAGGGAAAGCCCTGTTTTACAGAGTTGGTTTCTTTCCTTTTAAATGACATGATTCTTCTATGATGGGGAAAAGTCCATTTTTTTCTATTTTGTTCTGTTTGTAACTGTGCATGATTTTTGAAGCATGGGTTTCTCTGTTCTTTTCCACTTCTGCTTTGGTTTTGCTCAGATGAAGTGTTTGAAACCATGTCCTGGATTTTTTGATTTATTAGTTTGTGTCTTCCTCATAGGGGCTGGCAGATACAAAAATTCCAGGAGCTGGTTCTCCCACGAGCAACCATGGTGTCCGTATCGCATCTGGGGCAAGGAGACCAAGCCAGAGCCAGCTAAGCCGCACATACTCGCAAGCGTCTCTTCATCGTAGTGTCAGCCAGCTGCTCGACCTCTACGACAAGAAGTCTCTTGTTGAAGACCCACCTTGGGATGCCATTATTCGCAATCATCGCACTACTGGTCGTGGCTTGGTAAGGACTCATGTTCCTCTGTGATGCTCTTGCATGTCAGAGATATGTCTGTGGTGTTAGAATCATGAAAAGGTCTAAATATCAAAAGCTGCTGGAGATACAGCCAAAAGACCCAGAAGGCCATGGTCAGAGATCAGATCTTCAAAATCCTTTGTGCCAACTGCTCGCTTCTGGAGCCACAGGTGATCACACACTGCTCTTATAGGATGTGAAGGGGCCACAGGCCTTCGTTTCCATTGAACCAGTAACTCCATGGTCTACCAGGGATATATGCACCTTGAAGAATTCCCTTCTATTTGGTCAGCTCGGGAGCTTTTCTCTCCCTGCTTCTCGGCAAACGTACCTGTGTGAGGAGGGGTGTCTTGGCATCCTTCACACATTCAGTGCCAGAAGCAGGAGCCTGTGTTCTAGTGACTCCTGTTCCTTTACCTTGGACTCAGCTGCTGGTAGGACCTGCTCTCTGTCCCCTGTCTCTGCGTCATGACGCAGAGACCGTGCGAACGCTCAGCTTCTCTGGCACTCAGTGACAAGTGACTTCAAACCCTGCCCACATGGCACTAGAGGAGGCTGGGGAGGGGGGCAGGTAGAGCATCTGTCTTTTAATATAGGAGAGGATAGGATTGGCCAGTGTCACCAACATCGACCTGAACACGCAGATGTAAGAAGTTACGATGCTCAAGGACAGTGCCAACTTCTCTTTCTCTGTGTCACCAGGAAATAGGCTTTTTAACCTCCACACCCCCCCGCCACCCCCAGCTTCCACCCTTCCTTGAGCAAACGTGTGTGTGGGAAAGGGTTTGGGCCCAGCGAGCCGTGTTTCCTACCAGAAAAAGCTGACTAATAAGGTTCCTAAAAAGGGGACAGATGTGGGTGACAGGCACGTGAGGTAGTAACAAAGCTAGAGGGAGCGTGCGGTTGTCATTGAGCGGATCTTGTGCAAAATGCAAAGTGAACTGGAGGATGGTCTGGCACATAAATCCAGGCAGCTTCCTTGGGCTTTCAAGGACTAGACTGTAACAGCAGGACCAAGGACGAGGGTAAGGCTTAAGTAAGCACGTAGCAACACTTAGCTCTGGGCAAAAGCCCTACAGGTACGGGTCAACCTTCCAGTCTGCACTGAGCTGCAGCTCACATCACGGACTTCCCGAGTTGGGGGTATCGTGGCTCAGCCTTGAGTTATTTTCTCAGAGCCATCAGATCCTCATGCTTTAATTCCTTGGGGACTAATAGCCCACCCAGAGTGTACATCTGCATGATCTCATAGGCAAAACAAACAGCTCCCTGATGTTAAAAGAGGAAGCTCTTGCTCCCATCAGCTTATCTTGTGCTAACACTGCAATTTGGTTCAGCTTGCAAACTCCCCATGCTCAATGTTGCTACGCTAGAACTGGCTTACACAACAGCCCAATGAGTTTCAGAGGTGGCAGTGGGTAGGGGCAGGAGAACAAAAAATTCCTCACACTTTTGGTGGCAAACAACCCTGACATCCGCTTTGTGAAATCAGGTGCTGTACATACAAGGCTGGGCTCTTTGGTCCACCCTCTGTACCTTGGCTTTACATTTCCCTGAACCTAACTGCCTCTGCTGCCGTGTTGCTCCGCTTCCCTTGCAAACGAAACTCCTGCACCACTCTTCACTCAGCTCTTCCCTTTATTACTCTGAGTAGCTTAGGACTGTCAGCGAGTCCCTTCATCCACCTTGCAAATGAATACTACTTACTCTGAAAATCTAGTTATTTTGGATCAGGTGCTTGAAAGCTTTAGGTTCTTTTAGCTCATGCTGGGAAGAATGGGAAAACATGCAGAGAGGGGGAAATGCACTTACCTGATTAATTCAGAATGATGTTTTAGCGGGGGCGGGTGAGAGAGACAGAGAAAGGAAGGAACAGGATCTCCTTTAGTCTGGTACAGCTTTGGCTTACTGCCTTTTTTCCCCCCTCCTACAGTATGTAGGTGAAGATGATCTTGTCAATGTCATCAAAGGCTTCAGCACCGTCACCAAGGAGCACACCACATTCACCGACACCCACCTCTGAAGAACACAACCACCTTCTCTAGAAATGGAAAGTGGGTAACTTGCCAAAAGCAGCCTGCACGGACTATGGGGAAGGGGATAGGTCTGCTGTTTCCCCGCCCCATGCCCACTAGTGAAAACGGTTTGTGGGGAGGGGACGTGGTGGGTAAGTTGGCCTTTGTTCACCCTCTCTCCAACTGTATAGTAAATACTGTGTGTTAGCACCAACATCTCAGAAAGGTCAGAGAACAGTCTGAAAATTCCAAAGTCATACAGTAGTAGAAGACGGTGAAGGTAGAGGCTCTCGTCTTTATCTCTCATCCAGCTCTCACAGAAGCGGAGGGTTGGGGGGGG